>PVIJ01014528.1:0-40272 GCA_004024925.1 Scalopus aquaticus
CGTCGGGGCTGGGGCGGGCGGGGGCCGGGGCGGGCGGCCTCCACCAGGCCCAGAATGCTGCGCTGATGAACAACTGTTATTTCAGCTGCTAATCTGTGGAACATGAACTAATTGCTCAGCCTCATCTGGGCCGCTGCTGAGCAGCTCGGGCCAGACAATGCTGATTTGATTAATCCCGGGACGCTTGCACGGGGAGATAAAAGATGTTATTAACCCTGAATTTTTGATATGTGCATAAAATTTTTATCCAGATGGCATGGTTTTCTGTAGACCCCCTCATTATTTAATGCTGAGTGGTTAAGGCAACAAAGATTGTGAATGATACAAAATGTTTTCCCAGGCGTGAACGGGGTGCGTGTGACCCGGTGGGGGCGTGTTTGTCTTCGGAGAAAAGGAGCTCAGAAGTTCACACTCTTTTGGGTAAAAAAAAAAATTAAAGTTTCAGTCTAAAGTATTTAAAGTTGGGGAAAATATAAATTCAAAATGTTCAAGAACACCTTGAACAGGCAACTGTTCTCGCCCGCGGCTGCTGACCATTTCTGGACGTCCGTCTTTGTCCTGCTGACTTGCCAGCTGGCCGGGCCGTGGCTGGGAAGCCGCGTCCGGCACAGGCGAAGCCCACTCCCGCCTGTCACCGTGCTCGTTTTATTGAAATCCCGACACGTTCGCCCCCGTAGCTGCTTTCGGCTCTTTGGACGGGACTCGCTGCCGGTGGCTCGGCTCATTCGGGAGGGTGATTTGATGCCAGGTGTGGACGGGGCTCTGCGGCTGACCTGAAAGTATTATTCAAGACATAGAAAGTCCTTAAAGGGTGACACTGACCGCCCCCGCTGGCATCCTTGGTGACGCACGAGAGCTCCTCTGAGCCTGGCTCCGCGGGGCCTCGGGGCACAGCCCGGCTCCGCGGGGGCCTCGGGGCACAGCTCAGCCGTGGGTTTTAAGTAATGATCATGTTTCAAACTCAACCAGACCGGAGCTAGGCCCTCGGGGGTGCGGCTGGTGGATGGGGTGGACGCCCGGTGTGAACATGCTCTGTGGCCCCGAGGCCTCGCCATCCCAGCCAGAGCGCGACCTGGGCCAGGACTGGCCGGCGCCCACGCGTCTATCCTCTGTGGGCTGGGCCAGGTGGGCTGGGGCAGGCTGGGGCAGGCGGCCAGGCCGGGCGTTCCCCACCTGGGAGGCCACTGGAGGAGGCCCAGCCCTGCCTGGTCACGGGCGTGCACGCCTACAGGCTGGGCCCCCACCACCAAGGCCCGGGCCGCCTCAGCCGCACTGCCCAGTGCTCGGGCGGCTCCTTCCTGCCTGAGTGGGCAGGACCTGGGAGACCCGCCCTGGCTGACCCCGTGGCCTCCTGCGGCCACAAGAGGCCGGCTCCTGCGGCCAGCGCATGGGGGAAGACCGACCCTGTCCGCTGCCCCGGGCTGGGCCAGGCCAGGCCCAGGTGCTGACTGCCTGCAGCCGGAGGCCGTACAGGCCGGGCCGAGGTGAGCAGCTCACGCGGCGGGCGTGCGGCTCGGCCTCGGTGACCACGGCAGGCACAGCTGGCCGCGGCGACTGTCCGCTGGCCGCAGGCACCCGGGGCTCCTGCTGGGCGCTCAGGCGCCTCCTTCACGGACAGCCCAGAGAGCGGCGGTGCTGGGTCTGCGCCGCGGGTTCGGCCCACGTGGGTTTGCCGCCGCCCAGCTCGCGAGCCCAGAGGACCCAGGGCCGCCGCGGCGTGTAAAGCTGCTGGTTGCAGGTGGTTTCGGGTACAGCAATCGCTAGGGCTTCAGGTCAGGGAAGCAGGGGCTTCTAATCTGCTCTGCGGCTGCGTTGCTGACGAAACCGAGACCAAAGCCGCGGTCCGGTCCTCAGCGCAGCGGGGCCAGGAGGGGCCCCTGGGGAGGGGCGGGCGGCCCGGGGCGCGCCCTGGCCGCGCGTGACGGCCTCGCTCTCTCCCACAGGCTGACCGGCATGAACCTGCCGTCCCCCGTCATCAGCAGCAAGAACTGGCTGCGGGTGCACTTCACCTCGGACAGCAACCACCGGCGCAAGGGCTTCAGCGCCCAGTTCCAAGGTAAGGGCCGCGGAGCGCGCGGTCGCCGGCGCCAGCCCCGCCGCCCCCAGCCCCGCCGCCCCGGAGTCCTCGCCCAGAGGGGGCGACCGGGGGCCGCGCGGTGCTGGGGCGGAGGCCGCCGCGAGCCCTGGCTCGCCCGGAGTCCCGCACTAGCACGTGTCCGCATAAACGCTGCTCGCCAGCCCCGGCCCGGGCAGCCGCTGTCCCACTGTCCTCGCTGCGCGTGGGGACTGCTGGGGGCACCGTCGCGTCACCAGCCACGTAAACCAGCACCTGGCGTGACACGACCTCGGGACACGCCCGTGCCGGGGGCGCTGACCAGGGCGGGGCCGGGGGCGCTGGCCAGGGCGGGGGCGGGGCCGGGGGCGCTGGCGTGGACCCGGGGCGGGCGCTAGGCCCTCCTCGTTCCCTTGCGCGTCCCTGGACGGCACCCCAGGCGCGTCCGCGGAGCCCTGCGGGCCTAAGTGGGAGCCACACCGGACAGTGCAGTGGTGTCGTCAGAGGAGCCCACCCTGGATGGTGCAGTGGACACTAGCGGCATCGGCCAGCAGAGCCCTGCAGGCCGGGGTTGGAGCCACACTGGGCAGCTCACGTCTTTACACTGTCTGAGGCCTGGGTTTCCGGCGAGCGCCTCGGGCTGGCCTGCCCCTGCCTGTCACGACCCCCCCACCCCCCACCCCCCCCCACCCCCGGCAGCGCCTCAGGGTGGAGGGCAGACTAGACTCGACTGCAATCGGGAAATCACTGAAGCTCTGCGCCGCAGTTCTTGTGGAGACTGAAACTATCAGATTTAAATGCAGTGAGATTCAAACTTTCTGTTGCGTTTTCACCCGGTGTGAAAGGGCCATTTTGGAAGGCTCTGCTCTGCAAACGCCTTTGTACTTCACTGACTTGTCCAAGGCAAGTAGGAGAGTCCGAGAGATTTTTTTAAAGATTTTTTTTATTTTGCATAAAAGCTGGGGTGCAGGCCAGAGGTGTGGGCGGCAAGAGGGTTCACCAGCGACAGAGTAGGGAGCAGAACAGGCAGATGGACGGAAACACACTGCTGAGAGAAGCAGCGGGCGAGGCAGGAGAGGTCTGTCGCGCCATGTGGGAATCTCCCCGGCCGGGCGTCGAACTCGCGTCGCCGCTGCCGACAGCTCCACAGCGCAGCGCCCAACCGGTGTGCCACCAGGGAGGCCCCAGAGTCTGAAAGATTTTTAATTTTACTGCAGCATTCGCCTTTCTCTGGATTTTAGAGAAAACACCAAGATCGCTTAGACTGAGGTCAGCGTTATTTTCCCTGAGACGGGGACACTGGCCCGAATTGCCCCAAATGTGAAATGTCCGCATCTTACCTGATTTTCTGCAAATGTAAAGTTCTCTCGATTTCCCCAAATGCAAAAATCTGCATTATTTGTTACAAAGGAAATTAAAAATACTTGACTGTGACCCGCTGATCTCCCGGCCGTGAGGTCAGTGCTGATGGCCGCGGGGCCTCGCCTCTGGTGCCGCCCTCACTGGCCGCCGGCACCGCTCCCTTTCACATCCTTGTAAGTGTGTCACACTCTGCCCGAGAAACTGTTCTCAGAGCAGCTCCTCGCGACGCGACGCGGTGCCCCGAGGGCCGCCCGCCCGCGCTCACCCGGGCCAGCAGGGCCCCCGCCAAGCCCTGCAGTGGCCACAGCCGTGGCCAGGCCAAGGGGCGCCTGCCCGTGCATCTCGGCCAGCTGGAATCTGGTGACAGGTGCTGACAGAAAATGCCTCACCGAGCTTCACACACGTCGCCTCCAGCTGCAGCGAAGAATTGGTGCCTCGTCTTTGGTCCTCCAGAGACGCAGTCGTATTCTGTGGTGAAAGTGGACTCCTAGAAATTCAGTCAGGCTCGAAAAAGACGAGCTAAAAGCTGCGTGGGAAATCACCGGCAGGCCCGTTTCCAGCAGCCTCGAGGAGCGTTTCCGGACAAACACGGGGCGCTCGCCCCGCAGCCGCGCGCCTGACTGTCCAGGGCGGCCGGCCCCCACCTCGCTGCCCCCGGGCGCCTCCTGGCCGGAGTCTGTCCTCCTCGGACCACACAGCGGTGCTGTCTCCCGGCGCCGAGGCGGGGCTGTGAGCAGGGTTGGGTCAGGCGTCCCGCGCCCCGGGACCCCGCTCCCGCCGCCGCCGCCTCACCCCTGCTGGCCACAGGGGGCTCCGGCGCCTCGCCGCTCGCGCGTCCCCCGCGGGAAGAGCAAGGCCAGCAGGGGAGAGGCAAGCGCTGGGCCTGGGGCGCTCGAAGTGGGACGAATTAAGTTAGTAAGACAATGTGACCCAGAAGCACCCGGACCCTGTGACGCGCCGCCCGCTCAGCTCACGGTCGTGTGGCCGAGCGAGACCGGCCGTCGGGGGCGGGGCCAGAGGCGCGCGGCGGGCGGAACCTCGGCCCTGCGCTCCCTGGGCCGCGTGTCCGGGACAGGCCGCTGGGCCGCCGCGGCGCGAGGGCGGGAGACGCGCCTGGCAGAGGGGCAGGCCAGCCGCGCTGACGGAGGCCGCACCAGGTGCTCTCGCTACTAGGAATTTTAAATTTTTAAATTAGAAAAACGGGTCCAGCAAGGCGGCGGGAGAGGTCCGGTCGCGCTGCTTCTCGCGAGGCTGCTCCACCGGGGTGCCGGGCGCGAACGGCCAGCGGCAGCGGCCCAGCAGGGTGAGCGGACGGGGCGGCCACGGGGCGCTGGGCGGCTCTGTCCAGCCGATGCCCCCTGCCCGCAGGCCGTGCTCAGCACAGGGGCCCCCACCCCAGCCCCCCGGGAGAGAGCAGCGACCCGCCAGCACCCGCGGCCCGGCCCTGCGCCCCCCACAGTGGACGGCGGGGGCGCCCCTGGGGCGCTAGTGACAGGACTCACTGTTACTCCCAGCGGAGGGGTCCTTGCTGCCGAGGCCCCCACGCCCCGCGGGCCCAGACCTTGGTCTCAGAGCCCAGCGCCTCCGCCCTAAGGCCCGGCAGGCCCCGCGCACTGCCGCTCCCCCCACCCAGAGCCACCCGCTTGCGGACCCAGGGGTCAGTCCCTCCCGCCCGCCAGCAGGACCCGGCGGCCCTGGCCGGCGCCCAGCACAGCCACCCCCGCCCGCCCACGACCACCGACCTGGGCCACCGCCCCGCCGTGCCCACGGCTCCCCGCTGGCCACAGGGCGAGATGCGGGTGCAGGGAAGTGAGGGGGATGCTGGAATCGACAGCGTGGACCGCGGGCAGCGGCTGTGCGCTCTCAGGCCCCCCCTTCGGGAGGACCGGACCCGGGGTGGGAGGCTCTGCGGGGGCGGACCGGGGAGGGGGCGGGAGGGGCGCGCAGGAGACTCTGAGGGGGGGCGGGAGGCGCTTGGCGCTCGTGCGTCCCCCTCGGTCTGCCCACTCACGGCTCGCTCCGTCTCTTGCAGTGAAAAAGGCCATCGAGCTGAAGTCCAGGGGCGTGAAGATGCTCCCCAGCAAGGACGGCAGCCACAAGAACTCCGTGTGTAAGTCCTGCCTCCCGGCGGCCGCCAGGGTGGGGCGCCGCAGCCGACCCGCCAGCGGAGTCCCGCAGGGCCTGGCCCGCCCCAGGCGCTCCCCGGCGGCGGCTGTCCCTCCCGCCCTCCGCTTCCCTGTGGACACGGGCGCCCAGTGTCCACCTCGGGCCCTCGTGGGCCCCGGAGCAGCAGCCCCGCCCGGCGCCGGGTTCTTACCCCCGAGGCCTCTGTCCTGCCACAGACCCCAACCCCGAGCTCCGTGGGCTGCCGGCTCTCCCCCGGCCTCTGCCCTGGGCGGTCGGGTCCCCCTCGGCCGGCCCCTCCTCCTGGGAGCTTCCCGCCCTCGTGCCCCCCGCAGCGCCGGGGTCTGCCTGCTCTCCCCGGAGTTGGTGCCGGCCAAGCAGCGGGACCCCACGACTTTGGCCACCCCCTCGCCGTGCGGGGCGTCTGCGCGAGGTTTTGTGGCGGAAGGGCCCCCGAACTTAGAAGCAGACAAGGCAAACGGCAAATATCTGTCAAAATGGGGCGTGTGGGTGGGCCTCTTGCTTTCCGGGTGCCCACGCTGGGGGCCCCACCCGAGGAGCGGGCGTCCGCAGTCGCCTCTGGTCAGCGCGGCGGAGCCCGCCCGGGCGCGTCCACAGGCGTCGTCTTCGGCCTCTGGCCAGCGCCGTCAGCGTCTGTCCGTGCGGCGGCGCGGCGTGTCGGGCGCGCACGGCGTCCTCCTCTGAGTCCACGGTAGACGTCACTGCTCTTGCTCCGTGTGTGACAGCGGCGGCAGTGACGACGATGGCACTTTCCATCTGACAATGTCTAGTTTCAAAGCACCTACGAGAAAATCACAGCTTCTGCCGAGAAGCGCTGCGCGGCCGGGCGCTCCCGCGCTCCCTGGCGCCTTCTGCTCTGCGCACACGCAGGAGATTAACAGGCGCTCACGCCCGCGGCGGGACGCGCGCCCCAGGCGTCTGCTGTGCGCGGCGCGGGCCGCGGGCCCCAGTTTCCTGCGGCCCGGACCCAGTGGCTCGCCGAAGGGGGCGCGGGCACGGGAGAGGCGATCCGCTCCCCTCCTGTCTCCTGCTCAGCCGCGGGATTAGAGCCTGAGACGGCGCCTCTCGCTCGCACCCCCGCGCTGGGGCGAGGGTGGGGTGGGGTGAGCGCGGGCAGAGGGCGGCTCTGGAGGCCACCGCGTCCACCTCGCTCCGGCTGCGCCTCCCCAGCGGGAGGGTCAGGACCGCCCACGGAACGGGGCGAAGCCTTCAGGCTCCTCCATGAGCGCCTCCCGCGAGTCACACACCGGCAGTCGCGGGCCGGCAGCTGCAGGCGGGCGCGCTGGGGAGGCCGCTGGGGGGAGCTGGACAAACGCCGGTGGCGGGGAGGTCACGTCTGCCGCGTCTTCCACAGAGACGCCTTCAGGGCGCCCGGGAACACGGGGGGCAGCCAGGGGCTCTCCTGGGGAGAGCTGGCACAGGCTTTGTGACAGTGAGGACAGGGGTCTGGCCGGGAAGCGGCGGCACCGTCTCTGGCATTCCCTGGTGTGCCGGCCGTCTGGGAGCCAGGCCTCTGGGGAGAGCCGGTCTGCCCCGCACGGGGCCCACAGCGACCCAGCCAGAGCGACCCGGCCAGGACGCCCCAGCAGACACGGTCAGCCTGCGCCGGGGCGCCGCGTCACCTCGGCAAGGCAGGAGCCAGCCCAGTGGCTGTCGTTTACTCTGCCCGTGACCCCGCCGTCTTCCGCGTCCAGGACAGACCTGGGAGCTGCTCTGACGCCCCCACCCCCGCACTGGGGGCCACCCCCCCCCATCCGGCCTCGAGACCTTTGGTTTCCAGGTCAAGTTAAGATCTGCCTAGTTCATGAACGCCCCAGGCCCTCCGACCAATTTCTGCAAATTTATCGTTGTCAGTTCTCTTGTCCTCAGAAAGATTCTATGCCAGATAAAGAGATTTAAAAAAGGAAAAGCAGAAGCTTAAAATACATCTAAAGCCACGTCAGTGCTTCTGGAATAAGGCACTTTGCAAGTCACGATAGGACTTGCTTTCCCTTATTTCCTCCCGGTTTGACTGGACCTGCTGCGATTTTTAAACTGTCTGAAAGTCTAGCTGAGAAGGTGTCGTCCTAACCTCCCAGCGAGGTCGGCGTCGAGAGAGTCGGTTGGACGGAAACCAGAGACGCACCCTGGGAACTTTGTTGAGTTACAGAACAGAGAAATGCTTAATTACAAAAAAAACAGAAAAGATAGTTCTAAGTGCCCGCGAGGCCAGGAGGGGCACCCCAAGACCCCGCGCCCCGAGCCTCTGAGCTCGCGGCAGGGAGCGTCTTCGGAGAAGGAGAGGCCAGGCGGGCGCCGCGGCAGGTCCTAGAGTCAGCGTCCGCGTAAGGCGGGGTGGCTGCAGCACTCTGTCTGTGCTGGAAGCGCGGCTGACAGCCCCCAGCAAGCCCAGCCGGTCCCAGCTTCAAAGTGAAATGGGAGCGAGGAGGACAGCCGCTGAGGAGCACGGCGAGAGCTGAGCGCATCCATCCGCGGGTGGTGAGGCGGCCTGCGCGGGCAGACACGGGGTAGTTCAGCGCACGCCAGGGGGCCAGCGGGGCGCCTGGACCGTTTTCACCAGCTCAGCTTTTTCCCCGGGCCTGGCCTGGCGAAACACATTTCTCCTAAACGAAGCAGCTGATGCAGCTTTAGCGCAACATGGGAGTGCCTCCCTCTGTGCTTCAGAAAAAGCCAGGACCACACTGGGCTTGGAGAAAAAACAACGAGTGAACCAAGGATCCTGAAACTAGAATTTTAAGGCAATTTGAATATTCAGTCCGATGAATAGAAAGCCCTAAGAAAGCTTTAAAAACTGATTTTACTGCCAATTATAACACCTGAACTCTTTATGAAGCAGCCGTCTGAGATCTTCGATTTTACTTACTCGTTTTTTATGGAGGCTTCGTTGGTTTGCATCACGGTAGGTCTGGGGGCTCAGGCCACCCCACCCTGTGCACACAACCCCAGCAGGCACCCAGTCTCCCCAAAGTCCAGCAACCCTGCCCACGCCTGGACCGCTCCCCTGTGGCCTCAGGTCTAAGGCCCGACTTCCGCAGTTTGTGGCTGGTTTGGCTCTGGCTGGCCCTTTGTTCCCTGCATCCCGCGAACACGCGCACCCGTTGGTGTGTGTTTCTCCCTCTGGCTTATTTCACTCAGCCTCGACCTCTCCCTTCAACCACAGTGTCACAAATGGCAAGCGGTTATCTTTTTCACAGCTGAGTAGTACTCCACGTGTGCCCGCGGTGGATCCCTGCGGCTGTGGCCGTACCGGGGTGTGGGGGGGTCACCGACTCCAGCGCTGCTGCGCTTTTGGATTCATTCCTGGAGGCCAAATTGCCGGATCACTTGGTAGCTCTTGTCTTAGTATTTTGAGAAACCTCCTGAGATTTAAAAAGAACGTTCATGTGTACAATTCCGTGTCCCAGAGGAAAGCTGAGCGGGCCTGGAGGGTGTTTCGGCTTTCCCTTTCCCCGGGTGGGGGCTGGGGTGGGTTTCCAGCAGGTCATCTGGTGGACATCCACCCCCACGCTCAGCAAGACCCCCGGCGTCTTCCACACTCACCGCAGCTGTGAGGCCAGTGGAGACGCCGCTGATTCTAGATCAGGTTCTGGAGGGAGGAGCAAGACCACATAGACTGATTTGCCCGACCGCGGAGACAAACACAGGGGTCAAACAGGAGGTGACAGGCCACTGTCCTGTGCGTTTGTGGTCCAAGAAGGTCTCCCGCCAGGGCCTCCGAGGAGCCGGGAAGCCGGGCCCAGCCTTCGGAGGACGCATTTCCGGCCCTGGGTTTCTCCAGGGACAGCCAGGGGTCACCCGCAGAGCAGCCAGAGGAGGGCGGAGATCGGGGCAGGGAGCAGGCCGCCTGTGCCCGACCGTGTCCTGTCCTGTGAGGGGTGGCCCAGCCGCCTGCGCAGGCTCTAGAAGCAGCACTGCAGGCGCTGCTGGCGACGGGTGTGGCCTGGACTGGCTCCCAGGCAGGTGGAATCCTGGGGCTCATGCCGGGTCCGGGGCAGTCCCCTCTGCGTCCTGTGTGGCCTCTGCCGGACGGGGGAGAGGCCCACGTGACCAGGGAAAGGCCGCTGGACCCGCCCCCCCCACAGGAGACATCTGGGGGGGGGGCTCGCAGGGACGCGGGTCCACAGTGAGTCAGGGCCCTGCTGACCACTGGCCCTCTAGCCCTGCCCCACCCTCAAAGCGGCCGCCGTAATCCTCCCACGTGGGCCAGGCATAGGCGCTTCGGCGGGCAGCGTCGGGGCGGCGTCCAGCCTGAGCCGGGCGTCGTGTGCCGCCAGGAGGGTGAGCGGTTCCCGCCGGGCGCGAGCGGGGGCGGCCGGCCGCAGTCGCCAGGGCTCTGCGCGCCGCCCCGGGGACCCTGGTGCGCGCGCACGTCCGTCCTTCCGGGCGCGGGGACCCTCCGCGGCGCTCCGCCCAGCCCGGGCCGGTGGCCCCAGCGCCGCAGGAGCGGCCGGGCCTGAGCGCCCGCACTGGCGGGACTCCGGCCCTTACTCCGCCCTGGGACTCCCTGAGTGCCGCTTCGGGCGCCCGGGTGGGCATGAGGGACGCGGACTCGCGGTGACGGGACGCGCCCCGGCCCCCGGGTCCACTGCGGAAGGGAGGACGGTCAGCTTAACGGAGCAGTTTCCCTCTTTCCAGGCAAGCTTCTTAGTCTTTTGAATTAAAATAGACTGTTTTGGTTTCTTACCACAAAGCCACGCAGGCAGCAGGCGGCGAGAAACGGGGACGCGCAAGTAAGAAACAAGCTACTTAATAATAAAACCTCCATTTTACAGCACGAAGAACGCGCCGTTCCCGCGGGCTGTAGCTCCCGCTCCCGGCCCGGCGGCCCGGGAGGGCGTGGGCGCCGGTCACGTCGGCCGAGGCCCGCGCCCGCAGCCGAGAGCGGCCAGCCCGGCCTCGCGGCCGCCTGCTGCCCCGGGCCCCAGGCGCCTGGGCCGCGCCTGCGCCGCCGCGGGGCGACGGTCCGCAGAGCCCCACGGTCCAGAGCCCCCGGGGCGTCTGCGGGCGAGCGCCCAGCGTGCCTTAGCCGGCGAGTGGCCCCCGGCGTGGTCCCTCCGCGCCCGCCCTCAGGCCTCGCCCCCGGCTACCTCACGCACACGGGGCTCGTCCCCGCGGACTCCTCTGCGCGGGCGCCGGATCCTGCGGCGGCCGCGGGGCCCCGCGGTGTCTGCTGCCCCAGCGCCGGCGCCAGGCACGTGCGCGGGTCGGCTCAGCGGCCACGGCGCGTCGTCGGCAGGAGGGCGGCGGGAGGGGCGGCCCCGCCCGGGCGTCGGGGCCGGGCCGGCGCGTCCGCATGGTGGGCGCGCGTCACACGGGCCACCAGCCGGGCGCCTGGCGGGTCAGCCGCAGCCCGGCGCTCGTCGGGGGCGGCGTCAGGCCGCGCCGGGCAGCGCCCTGGGCCCGAGCAGCCCGCGCTCCGTCTGACGGCCGGCGGCCTGGCCCTCCCCGCGCTTCGCTCGGGGTCCACGGGAGAGCGGCGCCGCGAGCAAGGGGAGGCGGGCGGCGGGACGCGCCCCGGAGGCTCCAAGCGCGGCGGGCACAGCCGTGGGCAGCGGAGGCGGCCGCTGCCGGCGGGTCTCGGCGGGGACGCCGGGCACGGGGCCGAGGCGCTCGGGAGGCGGAGGCCCCGCCACGCGGGCCTGGGCCTGGGGATGCGCGGGGGAGGCCGGCTCGGCCCCGCGCGTCCGGGGGCACCCGAGGCTGCAGCGGCGCTCCCGCCTGTGCCCAGTCAGACAACGGGCGGCCAGGTCCTCGCCGGGCCGCTGGCCTCGGGGCTGCGCCGCCGCCTCCTCCCCGGGCGTGGCGGGGCCGGGCGGCCGGCGGGCGGGCAGCGTCATCCGGCCGGACTGGCCGGCCGAGTTCCGGAGAAACCGCGGCAGCGTCGGATGAGGACATTTCGCGCAGGCCCGCGCTGTCCGCTCGGCCGCGCCGGGTCGCCGGCTCATCCCACGACACCCTTCGCCGCAGGCTCGTCGGCTCGCTGCTCCCGGGGCGCCCGGCTGCCTGCGGCGCGGCGCCCCATGTCCCTGTGTGACGTGTGGCTTTTTAAGTTATGTTGAGCAATTAAATATTTTGGAAAGAAAATTTTGAATTTCAACCTATTCCTCAAACCACACAGCAAAATATTTTAGCTGATATAAAAATTTAGTGAAAAGGAAGTAAACCTCTAAGAAATGTGGGCTCGGGAAAGTGCAAGGAGACACTTCCCAAGTTGGCATTCGCTGACCGCAGCCTGGCACGTCTGGCGTGACGAAGGTTGTGTCCGCCCCGTTTCACCCCCACTGAGCAGTCAGCGCTCACTTGCTAGCATCGTGGGCGTTTTGCTGTGCACAGCTTAATAAGATGCTTACGAAGTTCAGATCTGCCCGCACTCATTTTTTTTCTTGTTTTGGATCCATTTTACTGTATGTGTGAAAACTTCTCCGTAAGTGCCTTAGAGCTGCAGACAGTGAACCTGTCGGCCACACGCCTGGGTTTCAGGGAATACCGTCTTCTGCAAAGGAGTGCCGTCCTGGTGAATGAGACCGCCCGATAGGTGCCGGGAGGGACGCTGGCCGCCCCGTCTGACCAGCAGTGCCCGGAACTGCCAGCTTCTAGAGGAGGCAGGGCTCCGGGCAGGCTCAGGAGAGGCCCAGCGTGTCTGTGCAAGAGCAGCACTGCTCTTAGCTCAAGGAAAATCACGTTTGAGGTTTCAGAGATAATAGGTAATTTTATTTAAATTATTTCTTGTATCAGTCTTAACAGACAATTAATATCTCTTTCCCCCTGGGCGAGTGAATGAAGGCTTTCTTCTGCCTCGGCTAGGACATTGATGCCAGGAAGCTATTTTCTGCAACCGTGTGATTAATTGTGACTTGTCAGAAAGTTAATCATAATGAGAAATGTTTTTAAATTAAATGGAAACCTCTTCAATAAGGAAAGAATTTAAATGAGAAATTCCTGACACCTCCTCACCGGGTAAAAAGTTATTGTTCTATAGGAACAATAGATTCATTTTAACCTCTCTGCCGTAAATCTGAACGTATATTTTAAATCCTGATTTCAGGACAGCACCTGCCTAGTGTAAATTTATCTTCCGGGGACTCCCCAGGAATTACGTGGAGTTTAACTGTGTTTCCTTCCGTTCCAGTGAGCCAAGGAGGCGTCGCTCTGGCCGCTGACACGTGCCCCGACCCCGGGGCTCCGGAGAACGGCAGGAGGGCAGGCTCTGACTTCAGGTAGGCCATTCCCTGGCGCTCCTCTCTGACGTTGTGAGCTTAGGGTGCCCTTTTCATCTTCTCCGTCTTTCTGACTTAAGATACGATTTCCATTTGTTAGGCAGCTGTGCTGTTTTTGGGGTGCTAAAACATATCGTGGTGAGAAATTGCAGATTCTCTGCCGTTGCTGCCGTTCACTGTTTGAACCAACATTGCGCTTTTAACTCTATATGTTCACACTTTGTCTCCAGGTTCTTTCCTCTCCTGTTTTTAGTTACCCAATTCAGCAGTTCAATATACGAATGCAGTTTAGTTGATGTTTAGCGAATTAATGTGGTGAAAATTTAACTATAGCTACAACCTTTTCATTAAATAAATTTCTGTACTGGTGGAAACGAGTGGCGCGCACCGCGGCGCTTCTCTCAGCGGGACTATCCCGACCGGACGCTGCTTTCAGTGGCTGCGCTGCGATTCAGAGTGATTTCGGGAGTGCTGCTTTTAGGAATTTGTGTGTTTTTTATTACGTCCTGGGCCGAGGGTGTGGGTCTGCGAGAATCCAGAAGCTGCTAAAGTCGCCGTTCTGGCGCCGCAGTTCAGCCTTCTCGGTGACACCGCGGAGGCGCCTCCTGAGTTAAACAAGAGCAGGGCGCGTCGGTCTCCTGGGACGCGAGTGTGCGTGACGGGACACGGCCAGGAGCGCTGGGGAGCCGCTGACCCATGTGGAGCCCTGCGTCCCAGAGAGCTTCAGCAGAAGGCCTGCAGGGTGAGACTGGCGCCCAGCGCGAAGGCCGGGTCATCAGACTTCAGCCCCCGGGCCACAAAACTGGGCTATAAACTCAACTCGGATTGGCAAAGTCCGCTCCCCAAAGTTTAGATAAACGTACGTCCTTCTTCCTAATTGTTTTCTCCTTATTCTCTGACCCTGAGAACGTGATTCTGTAAAAAACTCTCACTGCCTCAAACGGCCAGGCGCTCCTGGGCAGCCTCGTGCCACAGCAGTTGGCGCCGCGGCGCCGCGTGCCAGTGTGGCCTTGCCCGATGCCACACGAGGGCTCCGGGGCCTGCGGGGGCCCAGCTGGCTCCCCGGTGCCCCTCCCCACAGCTTCGGCTTCTTCACTGGCCCTGGGCGTCTGGACACCCGGGGGTCGGAGCGGCCGAGCTTGCCGGTCCACTGTGTGCGGAGCTCAGCTCTCTGAGATGGACGCTGGAGTCTCATCCAGGGAACAGCAGCCGGCTGAAGGCAGTTAGGAATTTTATCTGTAAAAAAGAAGAAAATGCGTGGGATGTCACATTCCTGCTAGAACCCATAGCTTTCTGTCCTCTGCAGTCTTTCCTTATCTCAGAGGTCACCTCCATTTCCCCCACCCAGGAAAGATGGTCCTCACGCTCCTTCCAAGGACCCCGCACGCCCCGCCGTGACCGCGGCTGAGTCCCCGTCGCTGTGACAGCCCATTTTCCCCCTGACTTTAGCTCCTCCAGGACCCCCAGGAGCGTCTCTTCATCTCTGTCTCCTCAGGGGGGAGGTAGTGCTGGCACAGAGACCGCACAGCCGGTGTGTAGGCAGGTCCCGCCTGTCTTTACTCAGTCGTCCCTGAAATTCTTCCCAGGAGCCTAGCAGCTTCCTTGGTCCTCCTGGCAGAGCTGTCGTCTTAAAGAAAGTGGGTTACATTGTACCTGACAGTGCCAAAATGCCCATCCTCTGGTGAAAACAACAGAGAAACTGCCGAATCTCCCAAAGTTAACGAGGATTTTAGGGCCAGCTCTGTTCAGCATGAGCAGAGACGGGCCTTTCTCCGTGTCTCTGCCGAGTCCGCTGGCCTCAGACCGTCCCCTGGGAACAGCCTTGTTTACCCTCAGGGCGAGCTTCAGGTCTGAGGCGCTGCTGGGCGTCTCGGCCGCGAGGCCGTCAGGGAAGGCCGCAGCACCCGCTCGGGTGTGTGGTAGCTGCACTTCTTGCTTTCCTGGGGAACCTCTGTGCTGTTTACAGGCCTCCAAGCTCACAGAAATCGAATAATATAGCAGCTGGAAAAATAATTTTAAAGGTAAACTAGTCTATCGAGTATACTTTTGGTGGCTACAGATGTGAGGTATTGATTGTACCATCCATGGGTGTGTGCGTGTGTGTGTGTGTGTGTGTGTGTGTGTGAATATTGTATACATACCGGGGATAAGCTAATTCAGGTAGCTTTTTGGTAGATTGCATAGGACATTTTCCTTTCATCCTTAGGGTGATCCCGTCAACTGCAAATAAATGCTTTTCCATTTTCTCAGTCCAATCTGAATGTTGCTTGCTTTTTTCCCTTGCCTGAAGGCACTGGCTAGGACATATATTAGAAGGTCACGTTAGCACTTCTGACACTGGGTGGCCTTGGGTGAAAAACGTCCTGGCTCATCATTAAGAGGTGACTTTGGTCCTGAGACTCCTGTGAGTCTCTTTCATCACCTTGGGAAAGTGGCCGTGTGTCTACAGCATGGGGGGCTTTTCCCAGAAATGGCGATAGGATTCTCCAAGAGCTTTTTATAGCTCCACGAGATGATCTTTTTGGTGTTTGTTGGCTTGGTTTATTAATATGATGATTTACAGTTATTGATTTTACAACATTAAGCCAACCTTGCATTCCAGGGTAAAACTTAATTTGTTGATGGTAGTGTCATTTGCACATGTTACTGGATTGAATTGGGCTGAGTTCTTGTGTGTGTTACATGTATAATCATGAGAGACAGCGGTCTATAGTCCTTTCTTACAATGACTTGGCCTGGCTTTGTTATTAAAGACTGGGCTCATAAAATTAATTGGGAAATCATAGCTTGAATATCTAGAATTTTTTTTAGTGGAATTGGTAATATTTTTTCTTAAATTTGAGGGGTTTTCATTAATGAAGCCATGTAGAACTTGAATTTTCTTATGAAAATATTTTTGAATTACAGACTTGATTTCATTTCTACTTACTGGTCTACTCAGGTTTTCTACTACTACTCGAGTGTGTCTTGATAGTTTGCATCTTTCGAGGACTTTTTCCAATTTTTTCTAGGTTGTCTAATTGGCTAAAGTTATTTAGAATAGTCTCTCATCATCCTTTATATCAGGAGTGAGATCACAGTTCTAATTCCTGATGCTGGTAATTTGTGCTCTCTGTTTACCTTATCCATCTGTACAGAGATATGTCAATATTATTATTATTCTCAAAAAAATCATCCTTGGATTCACTAATTTTTTTCCCCCTTGGTGGTGGTTGTCTTATATTCTGTTGATTTCTGCTCTGGTCTGTTGTTGTTGTTGTTATTATTATTTCATGTCTGATTACTATGGGGTTTATTAACTCTTCTTTTTCTAGTTTCTTTGGGTTGAAGCAATAGTTAAGGCCTTTTTCTTTTCCAACACGTCCAGTGTGTAGTGCTATATAATATACTCTGTATTTACATTTATACATTTATATACCCACACTATTAACACATTTATACAGACATAGGGAATCCTTCTACTGCAGTCCATAATTTTTGATGTGTTTTGCTTTCCTTTCATGCAGTTCAAAACACTTCCTATTTTCCCTTGTGATTACTTATTTGATCCATGGATTATTTAAAAGTGTGCTATTTAGTTTTCATGTATCTAAGGACTTTGCAATTATCTTTGTTGTCAGAGAACATACTTAGAGTGACGTGTTCATGGCTTGGATCCTTTTAAATGTATTAAACACTGTTTGCTGGACTAATGTGTGCTCCATCTTAGCCAAAATGCCCCATGTGCTAGCAATAATACATGTTCTGGGGAGCTGAGCAGAGTGTTCTGTGAACGTCACGTCAAGTTGGGTGATGGCGTTGTTCAGTTCCTCAATATCCTAGTTGGTTTTCTGACCATATTTTCTGCCTTTGAAAAAAATATATTGAAATCTTCTACAGTAGTGGATTTTTTTATTTTTCATTGTAGCTTTATTAGTTTTTGCTTCATATATGTGAAATCTCTGCTGTCAAATTCACAGGTGTTTAAAATCGGTATGTCTTTTTAATAAATGCACACTTTTGATGTTAGGAAAGGACCTTCCTCATCTATGGTCATCAATTTTTTTCTCTGAAATCAATTTTGCCTAGAATCACCTTAGCCGCCGCAGCTTTCTCTTACCTGTCGTTAGGATGGTAGCACTTTTCATGGCTTTTTACATTTGCCTTGATTAATATTTTTTAAAAGCCGCCTCATATATGGCTGGAAATAATATTCCATTAACCTTTCAAATGATTGTATAATTCTTTTTAGATACTATAACAAAAGTTGCCAAATTATATTTTCTTAAAGGTTAGCTGAACTGTAAAATATGAAATCACAGTAGCAAACACCTTGAACTTCACTACATTAAAATACGCTGGCCCCTTGTCCAGTCTGACACTAATATCATTTTCTGCCATTGTGCACTGGGCTTTCTATGCACTTCACTCCACAATATTGAGTGTCACATTTGTTAATGATATGACATAGCTTATCAGAAAAACTTTAAGCATTGCAATGTGTAAAGTTCCCTAACAAATACTTTTCAGAAACACTAATTGCGATTGCACATTTTGGAACTCATCGCTTGCTACAAGCCTTGTCAGCTATTTTCCTTGAATAGATGTTCATTCATTCTCTAGGACATGTTGAGGACTACTTGAGTCTTAGCAATACCAGCTTTTTATTCTTTCAAACAAAGAGGAGTTGCAGGAAGACAAAGCAGCGATTCAGCTCACACGCCAGCAGCTTCTCCTGTGCTCTCTTCCTCAAGGTCCCCGGGCTGCGGCACCTGAGGTGTAGCTGATACTCAGGGGTTAAGATTTGTTCAAATTTGTGCTTTTTCCATTTTGTCAAGGACTTTTAACATGACACGTGCCTTTGATTTTCTTTCTATTTTCAGTAGCCAGTGTGTGTTGCTGTTGCCCTGTTTCACCTTTATAATTTCGGTCCTGCCCACCTTTGTTTTTGTGTCATCAGTAACCTCTGGAAAAAGGCAAATGGCATCTTAGTGTTCATATGCGCAAACATCGTTACCACGTGCCCCGGCCCTAAGACACCCTCGCCCCCTCGGGCCTGCGGCCCACGTCTGGGCAGTAGTGAGTGTGCAGGGCCTGCCCGCCCCGGCCGGCGTGGACATTACGCTTGGACTCTGAGAACACAGGGCGCTGAGCAGAGACGTGTTGTTCAGGCACCTGCTGTGCCGGCCGAGGCAAAGTCGGTGTCGTCCAGACTGGCCGTGCGAACTGGGCTGTGTGCGGGCGGCAGCGCACGGAGCTGCCTGTGTGTGCAGTGCACACGAGCTGAGCGCAGACACGGGCCACAGCCACAGGGCGACGCGCCCGCGGGCTTCCCGGTGAGGCTGGTGTGTTCGCCGCGGGGGGACGTCTTCGTTGCTCTAAGTCTCTCTGAGATTGCTTTTGATGGAAAGCATTCAGCTCTTTCTAAATTCTTATAATCAAAACTAACGACTAACAGATCATCCAAATAATGACCAAAATTGTCAAGAAGAGAGGATGGAATTCATTTGTAGTTAGTCCTGTAATTATGTATAATTTGGGGCTACTTTTGTTTGAAAAGAATTTATTTTACTATGTTGATGAAATATTCCTCATCTGATTTTACTTATATTATTCTTCTTGCTTCTTTGGGACTCTTTCCTTTCCATAGGCCATCTAAATGTTAATTCCACTGTTATCGATAAAGAATTCTAAATAAATGATGTCTAAAATGATAAGCTTTCCTGTTTGAATTCAGATCAATTTGGGAACCATTTTCTTCCCCATCATCCACTGTCTAAAAGACACAGCGCCCTCATTAGAGCTGAGTGTTTATGAGCAGATGGATGGAAAATCCAGTTACCGACACATACAGGATGGCGCCGAAGCGGGACGGGAGCTGCGGGGTGGCGGCCTCTTGTCCGGTGCTGGCAGGACGTGGCCCCCGTGGCAACGGGAACAGCCACTCCAGGCCACGATGCGGCCGAAAGCTCACGTCGCAGGTGATACTTCTGGTCAGCTCAAAGCTGGAATTGGAAGGGGAGGTTATCAGTCAACCCCAAATAAATCATCATCGACTGTGATGGCTTTTGTATTTTTTAAGGTTTATTTATTTACACATATAAGAGCTGGGGTGCAGGCCAGAGGTGCGGGGTGGGGGTGAGAGGACTCTCCAGAGACAGAGTGGGGAGCAGAGCAGGCGGATCCACTGAAGTCCACTGCTGAGGGGGCAGCGGGGAGACAGGAGGGGTCTGCTGCGCCCTGGGGGCAGCTCCCCGGCCGGGGATCCAGCTCGTGCTGCGGCGGCTTTCGGTAGCTTCATAGGCTGAGACTGACCGCTGCGCCCCAGGGAGGCCCCTGAAATGGCTGTTAGTAAGGAAAACGGCAGCGACGGGCTGTCGGCCCTCAGGCTGGCCACCAGCGGTCTGTGCGCACCGCGGGCAGCTCGCTGCTGGGGTCGGACCGGGCGTCCGCCGGACCCGCACTCCGGCCGCACGTGCGCAGGGAGGGGCGCGGCCGCTCCGCTGCCCGCGGTGGGGTCCGGCGTCGGGTGCCCCTCGCGACCTGGCCGGGGTCGCTGGCAGCGACCGGGCCGTTGGGCGTCGCAGCGGGGCCCCACATCCTGTGGCTGCCTCCGTCCGTCGCGTGGAACCTCAGAAACAGCCCCTGGGCGATCCCAGGCGCGCGCCGGCGCGGCCTCGGCAGCGCGTCTCGGGCCGCGGCCTCAGCCCGGGTGGGGAGCCCGACCTCGCGCAGGCGCCTCGGGCTGCCCGGGCACGGCGAGGGCCGGAGGGGCGGCCGCCCCTGGAGCCCGGCCAGGACTCGGCCGCGGGCACCCGGGGTCGCTCAGACGGGCCGCGGGCTCCGTCCTTGTTCCGTCGTCCTTTCGGGCCCAGCCCCAGCCGTCGGAAGTGAGCGCGCTTGATCGGGGGCGCTGTGGGGCGCTCTGGCCATGCTTGCCGCCGGGAGGCCCACGGCCGACTCTCTGGAATTGTCTTCTGAGAGTTCTTTCGGGAGAAACGACTTAGACCCGGTACCTTTGCCCGCGAACGCGGTGGCCCTGCGGGCCCAGGAAGTCGTGGGGTGTGGGCGCCCCGTTTGGCCCCTGGTGCGCGGGGCTGCCACGCCCAGCCGGCCCCAGCCCGGAGACCAGACCGGCGAGCGTGGGCGGCTCGGGGCGCTGCCTCCGGGGCCGTTCTGGAGGCGGGCGGCTCACCCTGCTCTGTCCAGGCGGAGTCCAGTTTCCCGCGCCGCTGCTGAGGGGCCAGCGGGCCCCTGGGTCTCTCCGTGCAAGGGCTCTGGCCCCCCGCGGGCGCTGGGGCCGCGTCTCCGTGGCTTGGGGTGACCGAGGCGCTGGGGACCCCACTCTGCAGCAGAGCGCGACCTCGGCTCCCGGGCGAGCGTGAGCGTCTCGGCTTCAGTGTTTTACCTCCGCGAGAGAACAAAGGCGCCACCTACTAAGGTTTGAAATAGGTCAAGTTTAAAATGAAAGAAATAGGCCATTTCTATATCGGACTGTAGAAACAAACGCGTATTACGTTATGACACTACCCTAAAAATAATTCTGTGCCCAATTTTCCTGCTTATTGGGTCTCTGGGCAAGTGTTTTACGGCCCACCGACCTTCCTGTCCAGCTCTGTTCCTGCTGCGCTGCTGCTGTGGGGGCTGCTGCTCTCCCTGCGGCAGCGTCCTGCCCTGCGAGTCCCTGAGGTGAGCCAGCCCCCAGCCCTGCCCGAGGCGCCCGCACCTCCCAGCCGCCCGGGGTTGCGCTGCCCGTACCCGAGGGCACCTGCGGCCTCGTGGCGGATCGTTCTCCGGTGCCGGGCTGCCCCTCGCTGCGCACGGAACCGGCGGATCAGGCCTCCGCGGCCCATCTCCCTCCCGCCCCCCGGCCCTCGCCCTCCCCGGGCACCTCAGCCCAGCGGACAGATCTTAGGTGTCTGTTCCGCTTTGATTTCTCTGTCCCTTTGCTGCCCCTCCTGTGTCCCCGCGTGAGTGGACACCCAGCGCTTCTCCCGACGGACTTCCCTTGGCGCCCTCCCCCTCCCCCGTGTCTGTGTGGCCGAGCCGGCCCACCGCACGGGGCCACCCTTGCCCACTCCTGCCCTGGCATCGGCTGTGTCTGTGACCAGCCGCTGTCGGCCCTGTGGCGGAGCTGCGCACTGCCCCTGGGTCAGTGCCTTCGCTTCCCTGGGCACCCGGGAGCACCGCCTGGCCGTTGGCGGGCTGCGTCCGATGTTCCGAGAAACTTCGCCAGGTGCCACGGAGCTGGGCTGCCCACCACGGCGACCGGCCCCCTTCTCGCCCGGCCTGCAGGCGAGCGGCGCCAGCCTCCCCGGCCTGTGCCGCCCCGGTGCCAGGCGCACGCCCGGTGAGAGCCGCCTGCGGTGGGTGCGGGGAGAGCCCGCCCAGCCGCACCTGGAGCGCCCGCTGCCCGGGGGTTGTCTGCGTTTCTGCTCGACCCGTTTTTGATGCATTGTTTTCTTGTTGGGTTGCGTGTGTTGTTTGTAGATTTTTGACATCAGTTCCTTGTCGAATGTGTAATGTACATATTCTTTCTAAAATCATGGTTCATTTTGCTGTGCGGAGCCTGCTGGCTTGCCGCAGTCCCGGAGGCTCGTTTTGCTTCTGCCCTTACTGTGGTCCGCAGGCCGCCCCGGAGCCACGGCCGCACGCGTGGTGCCCGAGACGTCTGTGTCCGTGGTCTGAGGTCACGGCCGGGTGTCTGCTCCATCTGAGTTCGCCTGGCGTGAGCGAGTGGTCTGGCTTCGCTCTCCTGCGTGGCCGTGGCAGGCTCTGCTTTCTCCGCTGCACGCTCCGGGCGTTTTTGCCATAGATTAGCTGTCCAAGGAAGCGTGGCTCTGTTTCTGGCCTCTTCTGCTCCATTCATCTGTGTGGCCGTTTTTATTCCGATGCCGTATGTTTCCATCGCTGCTCCTTTGCCGTGTGCTTTGAAGTCGAGCAACGTGCTCTCTCTCTTATTTTTTCTCAGACTCACTTGGGATTTTTGGACTTTCAATCAAAGATCAGTAATGTTTGTCATGTTTTCTTTTTTTTTTTTAAAGATTTATTTTTTATTTATACATACAAGCTGGGGTACAGGCCAGGGGCGTGGGGTGGCGAGAGGGCTCACCAAAGACAGAGCGGGGAGCAGAACAGGCAGATGGACGGGAACACACTGCTGAGGGGGCAGCGGGCGAGGCAGGGGAGGTCTGCTGCACCATGTGGGATTCTCCCCGGCCGGGCGTCGAACTCGCGTTGCCGCTGCCGACAGCTCCACAGCTCCCCGGCGGTTGCTGCACCACCGGGGAGGCGCCTTGTCATATTTTCTTAAAGGAAACTTCTGGAACTTTGACAGGGATTGCCCAGAATCTGTGTGTGGTCATTTGACCGTGCTCGCCCTTCAGTCCCGGAGGACGGACTGTTGTCCATCCCCTCCTGTCCTCTTTTCTTTCTTCTAATGTCCCCGAGGTGTTGTTGTATAGGTCTTTCTCCTCATTTGTCAGTTCCTGGGTACTTAGTTATTTTTGATGCAGTTATAAAAGGGACCGTTTCCTTGCTTTCCTTCTCTCCTGGTTTGCCATTTGCACATGGGATGCAACAGGCTTTTGTGCGTTTGCAGCCATCTCTTTACGGTGCTCACATTCTGTTCCAACTGGCTTTTAGGGGATCTCCACGTTGTCATGTTTGAAAACACAGTTTGGCTTCCTCCTTCCCAGTTTTAGGTTCCTTTGTAAATAGTTTGATGTAATTGGGCTCAGGGGAAAGGGTTCGCGCTGTAGGCCCTTTGTTATGTCATGTATGCTGATATGTCATGTATGTTGTTATGTCATGTACGTGCCTTATACAGTCCTGCTATTAAGAGTTTTTAACACTAAATTGATACCAGAGCTCGCCAGATGCTTTGCTGAAATAAGCCTGTGGCCCTTCCTCACCCGCGACCCGCTCGCCCTGCCGGAGCCGGCCTGGCCCCGATGGGGGGGGGGGGGGGGCGGGGCTCTCCTGAGGGCCTGGCCGCGGCGGGCGCTTGCGGCGTCCCGGCAGCGCCCGAGGACGGTGGGGCAGGGGGACAGCCCCGGACGCCGCACGGCCCTCGCGCTTCTGAGCCGACTCTGTTCTGGCCCGCAGGGTCGGCGCGAGCGTGCAGTTCTCCTGTGAGGACAACTACGTGCTCCAGGGCTCCAAGAGCGTCACCTGCCAGAGGCTGACCGAGACGCTGGCGGCCTGGAGTGACCACCGCCCCGTCTGCCGAGGTGAGCTGCCCCGCGGCACCGTCCAGGACCCTGCTTCGGGGGCCCGTGGCTCGGAGCCCTTCCTGGGCGGCCCGCGTGCGTGTGGGTGAAGAGCCAAACCTTCATTTCATGCACAAAACGGCATCGCAAAAACGGATTTGTTTCTGGGCGCGCAGAGTCGGAGAGAATTCCCCCCTGAGGTCAAGGAGATGATGGCAGGGACGGCTCTGGGCCCGAGTCTCGGCCTGCGGGGCAGAGCTGCGGAGACGCTGCCCGCGCGGGCCCGCAGAAACAGCCCCAGAGGCGGGTGTCCGGGGGGAGGGGCTCGCGCAGGGGCCGCCGCCTCTCCGTGGGGTGCCGCGGGCGCGCTTCCAGCAGCCCCAGAGCGGGCTCGGCAGGGTGAGCGGCCGGCGGGGGAGCCCGTTGGGGGCGCCTCCGCGCGGGTCACAGCTGAGGCGTCGGCTTGAAGCTGCCGGGACGAGGCGGCAGGTGCTCGCGCCGTTCCCACCGGCTGCGCAGCCGGCCCAGCTGGGCCTCTGGCGAGCGCGCGCGAGCCCCGGCTCCCTGGGCCGCCCTGGCGGCTCCGATCCGCCCGCACACGCGTCTTCGGGAGCCCCCGTTGCTGCGCGGCCCCTCCTGTCCCAAGGGCGGCTCGCTGGCACCGAGGCTGCGGATCTGCGGCGCCCCCAGCCTGCTACGTGCCGCCAGGACAGGCCGGGGGAGGCCCAGACGGTGCCCCGCGCCCACTCCCCAGGTCTGCTGGTCGCCTCACTGCGCAGAGAAACCGGAGCCGGTGCTGAGGAGTCGCCTTTTCGCGCTTGTGCGCGTCCGACGAGAAACGCCCCCTGGGGGTGGCGGGGGTGAGGGCCCGGCAGCGGAGGGCGTGGCCCGGTGGGCAGGGCCGTGCTGGCCGGTCCCCGGGAGGCGCCGCGGCCGGGTGTGCCAGTGAGTCGCGGTCTGAGCGGGCGCTGGGGCCTCCCAACGCCCCCAGGACCCGCCTGCAGGTCCGACTCCGCTCTGCTCCTCTGGGCCGGACCCCCAGGGGGCCTGGCCCGTGGAGCTCGGCCAGCGGAGGACCCCGCACGCCAGGGCGCCCGGCGGCGGCCGCGCTGGGGCGAGGTCCACGAGGCGGCCAGTCTGCGGCGAGGCCGTCTCCCCGCCCCGCCCGCATCTGATCTCCAGCGCAGCCTTGCGGTGCGGGGCAGCCGGGCAGCCCCGCCTGGAGAGAGGCCGTCGCGCGGGCCTTGTGACCTGTGTGGTGGCCCCGTCTTCCGCATGTGGGCGTTTGCTTCCTCCTCCGGGAGCCTCCGCTCTGGGCTTTGACGCCTTCGGCGACATTTCCGGCCCCGCGTTGCTCTGAGAGGAACCGGTGTCTCGCCGTGGGAGGCAGCCTCTAGCCGAAAGGCATGGGGCGCTCGCGTCCCCGGCCCCCTCTGACCTGTGGCGGCGGGGCTGCACCCCACAGCCGCAGCCGACGCCCCGCCTGGAGCCCCCTGGCCTGGAGCAGGGTCCAGCGCCGTCCCAGGCCGCGGGCGCGCGGGGGCGGGGCCTCCGGCTCAGCCGGGCGGGTCTCTCCGGCCTCGGGGCCCGCCGGGCGCCCGTTTTCGCTGACGGACGGAATCTGCGCGTTTTCCCCCTGCTGCTGAAAGCATCCGGCAGCGGCCTGCGCGGGGCCGCCCCGCCGTCCAGGGCGCGCTGCCGCGGGGGGGCGGGAGGCGGCGCAGGCTGAGGCCCCGCGCTGGGCAGGCGCTCGGGCGGCTCGCGAGCCGCGGTGGGGACTGACCCGCTCTCTCTCCCAGCGCGAACCTGCGGCTCGAACCTGCGCGGGCCCAGCGGCGTCATCACCTCCCCGAACTACCCCGTGCAGTACGAGGACAACGCCCACTGCGTGTGGGTCATCACCGCCGCGGACCCCGACAAGGTAGGCCCTGCCCCGCGCCCCGCCCGGCTTGCGGCGGCCGAGGGCCGGCGCGTCTCCCTGGGCCTCGTCCCGCCGCGCGAGGCCGCCGTGCTGGGGCTGAGGGGCGCAGGGCGCTGCCGGCCCCGCGCCGCCTCCGCGTCTGCGACCGCCCCTCGCCGCGGCCCTGTGGGCCCCGCGGCCCCCACTGGGGTTCTGCGCCCTCGGCCCGCCCCGCCCCGCCCTGCCCGCGCAGCCGCCGCTCTGAGTTGGTTTTTCGTTTGTTTGTAGTTTTCTTTTTTTTTAAGGTTTATTTATACACACAAGAGGGGGTGGAGGCCAGAGATGTGGGGGTGAGAGGACTCCCCAGAGACAGAGGGGGGAGCAGAACAGGGCGACCGACTGAAACCCACTGCTGAGGGGCAGCGGGAGACAGGCGGGTCTGCTGCGCCCTGGGGGAGCTCCCCGGCCCGGTCGAACTCGCCTGCAGCGGCGACAGCCCACAGGCTGCGCTGACCCCGGTGCCGGAGGCCCCGGCTGGGGTTTGAGCACCGCTGACATCAGCCTTTGTGGCTCTTCGTTGGCTTATTTCACGTCTTTATGTTGATTTAATTTTTTAATAAAAACTTGGTCTGAAAACCAAGTATGGATTTTACTAAATTAAATAACATTAAGAGGAATATTTTTGTAACACTCACTAAATTTCCTTACTGCCGGGAGCCCCTCGCCTGAGCCGGTGCCTCCGCGCTCGCCTTTGTCAGAGCGCGTCTCAGTTGGCGCTCGGCTCGGAGAGCTGCGGCCTCAGACCTGGCGGCCACGGCTCTGGCGCCCGCCGCCGCCGCGTCCGCGCGGTGGTTACGGAGCCGGAAGCTTCCGCCAGCCGCTGACACCGACGCGGCGTCTTTAGGTTTCCTCGGACCCCCGGACCCCTCGGCCGCTCTGGTCGCGGCGCCCCTGGGTCTTGCGCCCCGCGGCCCGCCCCCGAGTTGGCCAAGGGCCTTCTCTGCGCTCAGGCCTGCCCCGGCCTGGGGCTGCGGGACCCGCAGGCTCTCCGTGTCCGTGTGGGGCGGGCAGCGGGGTCGATCCGCGACAGGGTGTTGCGTGAACAGACGCGTGGCTGTCAGGGCGGGCTCCGCGGTCAGGGCGGGGTCCCCGCGGCCGCTCCCGACGGTGATGCCGAGGGGCTCGGGGCAGCTCTGAGGGGCGCTGCGGGGTCGGCGCACCCCGGCGACCCGAGCGAGCGGGGAGCCCTCCCGGCCGTGGGGCCCTGCGCTGGGGTCGCCACAGCCCGCCCACGCCGGGCGCGGCCGGGGGCGCGGGAGCCGGCTGACCGCCGCGTCCCCGCAGGTCATCAAGCTGGCCTTCGAGGAGTTCGAGCTGGAGCGCGGCTACGACACGCTCACAGTCGGGGACGCGGGGAAGGCGGGGGACACCCGGACCGTCCTGTACGTGTGAGTACAGCCCGCCCCGCCCCCGCACCCGCCCCGCCGCCCGGGAGCCTCCGGGCCGAGCTGGCTGCAGCGCCGTTTGTTTCAAGCCGTGGCAGCCCAGCGAGAGGCGCGCCCACGCGTGAGGCGCCCGCCCCCGCCGGCCCTGCCGCTTCCTGCGGCGCCTCCTGCGAGGCTCTCGGGCGGGGGTGCACGAGGACAGGGCCAGGGAGCGCGGCCTGGCGCCCAGATGCCGCCCCAAGGCCCGGCGACCGTCGGAGCGCGCCCAGATGCCGCCCGGCCTCACCCTTCCTCGGCGTGTCCGCCGGCCGCCGGCTGTGTCCCCTGAGGGCAGCCGCGTGCCCTCGCCCGCGTGGCGTGGGCCCGGCGCCCTCTGCTGCCCGTGCCCGGCCTGGGCGCCGCCTCCGCGCTGCCCCCCGCCCGCTGCGGGCCGGGACGTGTCTCCCGGGGCGGGCGGCCTCGCCGTCTGCGCCCGCCGCCGGCCCCCGCCGCTGCCGGCCCGCGCTGACCCGTCTCTCCCGCAGACTCACGGGCTCCAGCGTGCCCGACCTGATCGTGAGCCTGAGCAGCCAGATGTGGCTGCACCTGCAGTCGGACGACAGCATCGCCGCGGCCGGCTTCAAGGCGGTGTACCAAGGTGGGCGGCGCGCGGCGCGCGTGGGCGGGGCGGGGGGCGGGGCGCGTGGGCGGGGCGCGTGGGCGGGGCGTGGGGCAGGGCGTGGGCGGGGCGGGGCGCGGCAGGGCGGGGCTTCCTGCAGGGCCAGCGCCCTGGCCACGAGCGCGGCGTCTGAACGCAGCTGCCCCGCGGCCCTCGGGCAGAGCCCTGCGCACGGCGCTGGCCTAAGGACACTTCCCGCATCTTGGGAGCGCGGCCAGCTGGGCGTGGGGGCGAGCAGACGTGGCCCTGCCTGAGCGGGGAGGCTGTGCCGGCGGGCTGGCCCGTGCCACCTTGGCCAGTGGCCTGTGTGGACGCCTC
Source organism: Scalopus aquaticus (assembly GCA_004024925.1). NCBI lineage: Eukaryota > Metazoa > Chordata > Mammalia > Eulipotyphla > Talpidae > Scalopus > Scalopus aquaticus. Next base: position 27,289 of record PVIJ01014528.1, read on the forward strand.
CCTGAGGGGCGCCCCCTGCAGTCAGCGTCGGCGCTCTGCGGGAGGAGCCTGGGCCCCTGGGGGTCTGCACTCCCGTCGGTGCCTCCTGCTCAGAGCTGTGTCGGGCTGTTGCCCCTCAGGCCCCTCTGGGTGCCCGGCCTGTGGACGGTGCTGGGCAGCGGGCACCCAGAGCTGCTTGCGGACACGCGCTGGTCTCCAGGCTGGCCGAACGCGTTGGTCTCGCGGTTGTTGCTTCGTTGGGGTTTTGCTAACGGCTCCTCTCCTCTCCCGCTTTCAGAAATTGAGAAGGGGGGCTGCGGGGACCCCGGCGTTCCCACCTACGGGCAGCGCACGGGCAGCAGCTTCCTGCACGGGGACTCACTGACCTTCCAGTGCCAGGCGGCCTTCGAGCTGGTGGGCGAGCGGGTCATCACCTGCCAGCAGAACAACCAGTGGTCAGGCAACAAGCCCAGCTGCGTCTGTGAGTGGCCCGCGGCCAGGGTGGGGGCAGCGCCCGCTTTGGGGAGCCCTCGCCACGTGCAGGCCCCGCAGGCCTCCCCACACCCCCTCACTGGGGCTCTGGAGACGCTCCGGCCTTGGGGTGCGGGGCCCAGGGCCTGGCCTGCGTCCATCACGGCTGCAGCCACTGCGCACCGCGTGGGGCGCACTCGGGGCCGGGGGATCCAAACTTGGAACTTGGGGGTTGCAGTGTCTGGGCACATGCACGGTCTCGGAACGGGACGCTGGCCACGCAAGCCCAGCCCCTGTGGGGTCCACGCGTGCGTGTGCCGCTGGCGGCCACGCCAGGCTCTCGGGCGGCCTCGCCGGGAGGCGTCAGTGTCCCCACCGGCCGGTGGCCCAGAGCCGGTCACTGTCGCCCCGCGCGGACGAGCGGCCGCGGAGCAGGGCTGGGAGGGGGCGCGGAAAGGGCAAGCGAGCCCAGGCCCACGGCCGAGCACACAAGCGGCCTGGACCCCCGCGCTCCGACGGCGGAGTCGGGCGGGCATCTCGTGCCGGCCTCTGCGCCCGGCCCCCGAGAGCGTGGTCTGACCTGGCTTCGCGGAGCAGCGCCCGCCGGGTTCCCGGCCCCGCAGTCTCGGCGAGCTCTGTCCAGCGCCCCCCGGGCTGTCTGGACACGGGTCTGCCTCCCGCAGTCTCGTGCTTCTTCAACTTCACGGCCTCCTCGGGCGTCATCCTCTCCCCCAACTACCCGGAGGAGTACGGCAACAACATGAACTGCGTGTGGCTGGTCATCTCCGAGCCCGGCACCCGGGTCCACCTCATCTTCAACGACTTCGACGTGGAGCCCCAGTTTGACTTCCTGGCGGTCAAGGACGACGGTGCGTCGGAAATGACCGTCCTGGGGACTTTTTCCGGCCACGAAGTGCCTTCCCAGCTGGCCAGCAGCGGACACGTGGTCCGCCTGGAGTTCCAGTCTGACCACTCCACCACCGGCCGGGGCTTCAACATCACCTACACCAGTGAGTGCCCGCGCCCCGCGGCCTCCCCCGTGGCCTCCTGGCCAGGCTGGTGTGCCCAGCGTGGCCCGGTGGCCCCGAGACGCGTCCCTCTGCGGGGCTGCCGTCCCGCTCCCCGGCTCGAGACGGACGCCCGCGTCCCCCTCCCTCTCGCCTGCCTCGCGTGTCCTCCGCCCGCCGGCACCCGTCCCCCCACCACTGCCCGGCCCCTGCCCGGCCCCCTGTGTGGTAGCCGCAGGCGGCGTGGCCGAGGTGGGAGGCAGGCAGAGCCCTGGGGACCCCACATCTGGACACGGCCACTCGTCGGGCGCAGCGGCCAGGCGGGGGCGGGCGGGAGCGGCCGGGGCGTGTGGTGAACGCCGTCCCAGCCGGCCGCTCCGCAGCGTTCGGGCAGAACGAGTGCCACGACCCCGGCGTGCCCGTCAACGGCCGGCGCTTCGGGGACCGGTTCCTGCTGGGCAGCTCCGTGTCCTTCCGCTGCGACGACGGCTTCGTGAGGACGCAGGGCTCCGAGTCCATCGCCTGCGTGCTGCAGGACGGGAACGTGGTGTGGAGCGCCGCCGCGCCCCGCTGCGAAGGTGGGGCCGCCCCTGCCGGCCGTCCCTGCGGCCTCCCGGGCGCCCGTGGGGTCACGCGGGGCGGGGTGCGCGGAAGCCCTGGGAGGAGCGAGTCGGGGTCTCCCCACGGCGCCGCCTCCTGCAGCCGCCGGCTCCTCAGTTCAGCCCCCAGCGGCGCCGTGCGGAGTGGCCAGTGAAGCGGGCACCCCAGGCCCCGCGGGCAGTGGGCGGCGCTGCGTGGGCTGCCCTGACCCGGCGCCCTGTGTGGGCCCGACCGGCAGGCGTGGCCGGGGAGGTGTGGCCGGGGCAGGCATGGCTGGGGCAGCCCAGCGGCTCCATCTGGGGCCCCCCCGCCCGCGGCTCCCCCCCCAGTGGCCGCCCTTGCCTTCCAGCCCCGTGTGGCGGGCACCTGACGGCGTCCAGCGGGGTCATCCTGCCCCCCGGGTGGCCGGGCTACTACAAGGACTCCTTGAACTGCGAGTGGGTCGTCGAGGCCCAGCCGGGCCACGCCATCAAGATCACCTTCGACCGGTGAGCGCCATCCCCTCAGCCCGGCCTCGCGTGCCCAGGCCTCGGGCAGCCCGGAGACAGGCCCGTCCGGCCTCCGGAGGGACTCCAGGAACGGGGCCAGGCGCTGCCCGGCGCCTCTGCCCTCGAGGTCTTCCTCCGTGTCCGGGGGCAGCTGCCGGTGGCCGGCCCAGGAGGACCAGCCCCGGCGTGTGGTGCCCGGCCCTGCTGGTGCGGCCCATGGATGCCCCTCCGGACCGGCGCCCTCCGCAGAGGCCTGTGCCGGGCAGCCAGCTCCGAGCCTGCAGGGGCGTCTGGCGGGAGTGACCGCCACGAGCTGCCGCGGGCCCTCGACAGCCTCGCCGCCTGGCCGTGAACCAGCCCGCTGGCCAGAAGCCACACCAGGCAGGGCAGGAGCTGCGTTGCGCCCCTCGGCCTTTTCTCCCTGTGGCTACTGCCCGGGTGCTGGGCGCGCTGCTCCCCGCAGCGGGGGCGGGCCGCGGGGGTCCCCCAGGGCGTGGGGGTGGGGCCTGGTGTGGGGGCAGGGCCCGGGTGCAGGGGGCGGGGCCTGGGTGCAGGGGCGGGGCCCGGTGCAGGGGGCGGGGCCCGGGTGCAGGGGCGGGGCCTGGGCCGGGACTCCTGCCGCCGCGGGCTCCGGGGCCCTGGTCCTGCGCTCACTGGTCAGCTCTGCAGGGGGAGGCCTCTGGGGAGGACGCTGGGGAGGTGGCGAGGCGGCCGGCTGCTGCTCGGGGTCTGCCGCGCCCTGGGGCACCGGGCGTCCCGCCAGAACCTCGAGCTCAGAGTCGGACTTCCCCTGCCGGCCGCTCTTTCCACCTGCGTCCCCTCCCGGCGCCCTCCTGCCGGCCTCTGCCGTCGCCTCGGAGGGGCGCCCGCGTGGGGCCGCAGCGCCGCAGGGTCTCCAGGCCCCGGCCCGGGGGCGCGTGCGCGGGGAGCGCCCCTGACGCGGCCGCCCGCCCCAGGTTCCAGACGGAGGTCAACTACGACACCCTGGAGGTGCGGGACGGGCGCGGCGGCGCGGCGCCGCTCATCGGGGAGTACCACGGCACCCAGGCACCCCAGTTCCTCATCAGCACCGGCAACGTCCTGTCCCTGCTCTTCACCACCGACAGCAGCCGCTCGAGCGTGGGCTTCCTCATCCGCTACGAGAGTGCGTCCCGCGGGGCCGGGGGCTGCGGGCGGGGCGCCAAGGAGCCGGGTGCCGGCCCGCGCGGTCAGTCTCGGCCGTCCCGTCGGGGCCTCGCGCTGCGACCAGGCGGCAGACCCGCCCTGTCCCCGGCCGGAGAGGCCCGGGCCGCCGCCTCAGGGGGCGCAGCTCGAGCCTGGGCAAACCGAGCCGTGACCGGCCAGGGCAGGCTCGGCGGGGCTGCACACCGTGAGGACGCTGGGCCCGCTGACTCACGTCCAGTCGTGTCCACTGGTGCCGCGGACGCGGTGACCCGTCGCTGAAACGCCCGCGGCCCCGCCTGCTTGGCGCCTCCGAGCGGCGGCCGCTGGCCCCAGGGCTGGGCGCGGCGATGCGAGGGAGGCGTGGGCGGGAGGGGTGGGCCTGCAGGCGTCTCGGGAAGGCGCCGGGCTGCGGGGACGCGGACGGCGGCCTCCAGGGGCCGAGGGGGACGGCCGTAAGGAGGGGGAGGGGGGCGGGGCGTCCAGGGAGGCGGCCCCTTCCGGGGAAGGGCAGACGCGGCCGCAGCGGGGCGCCCGCCTAGCCTGGCTCCCGCTGTCTGCCCACGGCGCCGGCGCCCCTTGCCCGCCGGGCCCGCAGCTGTCCGGCAGCCAGGCCCCCGCGGGCCCCGCCCCCTGACGGCACCTGACCGGCCGTGTGCGCGAGCAGGTGTGACGCTGGAGTCCGACACCTGCCTGGACCCCGGCATCCCCGTGAACGGCCACCGGCGGGGCGGCGACTTCGGCGTCAGGTCCGCGGTGACCTTCGGCTGCGACGCGGGCTACACGCTGAGCGACGAGGAACCCCTGGTCTGCGAGAGCAGCCAGCAGTGGAGCCACGCGCTGCCCAGCTGCGACGGTAGGTGGGCCGGGGGCCGCTGCGGGCCCTCCCCTCGGCTGCCCAGCGCCCGCTCTGCGGGTGGCCCGGCCCTCGCGGGGCGTGGATGCAGGGGGAGCCGCTCCCTCGGGGGTCAGCTGGCTGGCCCTGCCCGCTGGGCCTGCCCCTCGGCCCCTCCGGCCCCTCCCAGCCAGCCCGGCGCGCCCGCCAAGGCCCTCCCCCTGCTCGGGGCCGCCAGTCGGCCGTGGTGGCCGTGCCCAGCAGCAGGTGGACAGGGCCTGGCGGCGGCCAGCCACGCGGCGGGAACTCCACCCTGGCCACTCAGAGCTGCGCTCTCTGGCACCACGGAGTGCCCTCACGTGAAGGAGCATCACCACCGCGTTGTGGTCGCGCATGGAACGGGCCTCTCCGTGCCACGGGCCTGCTTGGGAGCCTGGGTTCCCCAGCATGGCTGCGCGGTGCTGCGGTGCGGCTGCGGCCCGTTAGTCGCTGACCAGTCACCAGCCCTGACCAGGCTGCCCGGGCGCGGGGACCTGCCAGCGGGGCGGGGCGGGCGCTACCCAGAGGCCGCCAGGCCGTGTCTGGGTGGGGCGGGCGGGAGCCGAGGGCGTGGAGGGGCCGGCGCCGTTTCCCCCTGAGCGGGGCGCCGCCTCTGTGGGGCGAGCCGAGCCTTTGCCTCTCGGCTTCGGGCGCAGTTTCCGCGGCGGCAAGTTGCCCGGGACGGCCTGTCGGCCCCGCACAGCCCGTGCCGCCTCAGCGTGTCCTGCAGGGGCTGCGGGGGCGGAGGCCGGACCCGCACTGGCCGGCGCTGTGCCCGCGCCGCCTGCCTCGGCTCTGCAGAGGGCCCGCACTGGGCCGTGAGCAGCCCCGGGGCGAGCGCCGGCGCCTCTCCCCTTGGCGGCAGAGGCGCGCGAGCCGCGCCCCTCCGTCTCGCTCCGAATCCCGCCAGACCTTCGCTAGTCGCGAGCGCGCAGCCCTGGAGCGCCGCCCTGGCGCTCGGCCACCCCAAGGCGCCGCGGGGCCGGCGCAGGGCAGCCCTGAGGGCGTCGGGAGACCCAGGCCCGCGGCTGTGGGGATGGCGCGGCGCACGGACACCGCGAGGGAGGCGGCCCCGCCGCGAGCAGCGCCAGCTGTTCCCTGAGGGCCGCGCGGGCCGGCGCGAAGAGATGAGTTTCTACCCGACGACAGGCTGGGAGCCGAAGAGACACGTATTCCCACCACCCATTCATGCATTCATAGGTTAGGGGTGGCGGGCTGGATGGGTAGGTAGCAGAAACTTCCAGAAATACACCTAACAAGACGTGTGAAGACGTGTATTTAGGAAAAAATAGCTTACGTGGAATAAAATTTAAGGGCACAAATTTTCTGCAGATGAGTTTCTAAATTCATTAAGTCTAACCAGAATTAATTTGGATTTTAATAGCAATGTAGAGCTATTTTCCGGAAGAACGAGACTCCGGGGAGGAGAGGCGCCGCTTTCTAAGGGCAGGGAGCTGCGCAGCGGGGGAGGGGCCGGCGGGGCCTCTGGGCGCACCTGCGCCTGTGCCGAGCCGCGCCCCGCGGAGGCGCTTCCGTGGGGCCCCACAGGGGCGTTCTCTCTCCCGGACACGCCTCTTTCTCTTGCCCGTGTCTGACGAGCACAGTCCTCGCCGAAGTCGCCCGGCGTTTCACGGTCCCGCCCGTGGCCGGCTCGCGTGCTTCAGACGCTGGTGTCCGCGGTCGGCGGCGTCGGGGGCAGCCGAGGGCGCGCCCCCTGGCGGCGCCCTGTCTGCTCAGACGCGTGCGGCCTCTGGTCTTCTGGGGTCGGCCCGACGGGGTGTCAGAGCGCGCGTGGGGCGGCCGGGTGGGGCTGCAGACGCGGCGCCTCCGTCGCGGCCCGGAGCCTCACCCGGCCCGGCCGACTGTTTGCATTTAGCCGCGCAGACGCTCGCCGTCTTTCAAAACCCCGAGCAACCTCCTGGGGCCCGAGGGAGTTTTCATCAGGACAGGTGATACATCAGTGGGACACGGTTAAGCCTTCAAACGCTCTCAACCCTCAGAAGAGGGGGAAGACGCCAGAACACTCGTGGCATTTCGTACCCCTGATGTGCAGTGTCGGGTCCCCCATTCCGCGGGAGCTTCCTTGGGTTAGTTCCGAAGAATAACGTGGGCATTGGACGGCGTCGTCCTCTTTTTATCTGGGGGAAGCCAAATGCCGAGGAAAATTTGGGAAAACACTAGTTTGCGAAGCAGACACGTGCTAGGCCTGCGGGGCCCAAGCGGACACCTCGCCCCGCGTCCAGACGCGCCGACCGCCTGCCCTGTTCCCCGGCGGCTTCGTTTCTTCTGTTTCCCGCACGCGGGGCCTCCGCGGTCCTGCCGCCCGGGGTTCTGCCAGCATAGTCCCGTGTCGGGCCCGACGGCAGCGCTCACCACCTCCGCGGCCGGGCGCGCCCCGCCCCCCCTGCCTGGGCACCGGCCGCCCGCGTCTCGGCCACGCTAGCCGCGCGGGGCAGCCCTGTGCGCCGGCGCCGTGGCCGGCACTAAGAGGCCTCTCCCGCGCAGCCCTGTGCGGCGGCTACATCCACGGCGCGAGCGGGACGGTGCTCTCCCCCGGCTTCCCCGACTTCTACCCGAACTCCCTCAACTGCACGTGGACCATCGAGGTGTCCCACGGGAAGGGTAAGGCCGGCGCCTCCCGCGGGCCCCGTCGCTTTGTGTCCGAGTGTCCCGGGGGCCCGGGCGCTGCGTGCCACCGCCGCCTGCTGCCCCGCTCCGGCCGCGTGTCCATGCCCTCGCGCGGCGGGGGCGCGTGCGTCAGTCCCTGCCGGCCGGCCGGCGCTCGCCGCTCCGCGGGCCCCGCCCCTTCCCGCCTGACGCCCCTGACGGCCGCTGCGCGCAGGGGTGCAGATGATGTTCCACACCTTCCACCTGGAGAGCTCGCACGACTACCTGCTCATCTCCGAGGACGGCAGCTTCGCGGCGCCCGTGGCCAGGCTCACCGGCTCGGTGCTGCCCCACACGGTCAAGGCCGGCCTGTTCGGGAACTTCACCGCCCAGCTGCGCTTCGTGTCCGACTTCTCCATCTCCTACGAGGGCTTCAACGTCACCTTCTCGGGTACGCCGCCCCCCCAAGAGGGCGTGCGCGCAGGTGGGGGTGAGGTTGCATGCTGGGGGTGCGGAGTGTGCGTGGGTCTCGGGCCGGCCCTGGCCGGGGTGACCGGCTCTAACTGCCTGAGGCGGCGGCCCTCGGGGCCGGTCCAGCCCACTGCCCGGCGTCCGCACCGCGCCTCTTGGCCGTGCAGACCCCTCAGAAGGGCTCCTCCGCGGTGGCCCCGAACACTGGCCGCCCCGTTCTCTCACCACCGCCACCCACAGAAGCCACGGCTCGCGGCCAGGCCCCGGGCTGCTCTCGGCCTGCGCTGCCCCATCCCTTTGGCCTCACTGCCCCCGCTGCCCGCTGCGCCGAGGCCCAGCCGGCACCGCAGGACAGCAGGAGCCGGGGTCGCGTCTCTGGCTGCGCGGCCGTTTCTGAGTAGCTGAGTGGGGACTTCCCGGGGCGTTCGAGCCCCGGGTTGGTGGTGGGCGGCGGCCTTGGAGCCTCGCCCTACCTGCCCTCTCGGGGGGCCTGCCCGAGGCTGGCGCGGCCGAGCGCCCTGGCGCGTGGCTCTTGCTCAGCGTCCGGTGCGCGCCTGGCCCGGCGTGAGTCGGCCTCCGACCCGGCACAGCCCGGCCGCGCCTGAGCCCCGTCTCCCGCAGAGTACGACCTGGAGCCCTGCGAGGACCCCGGCGTGCCCGCCTTCAGCCGCAGGGTCGGCTTCCAGTTCGGCGTCGGGGACGCGCTGACCTTCTCCTGCTTCCCGGGGTACCGCCTGGAGGGGGCCACCAAGCTGACCTGCCTGGGCGGGGGCCGCCGCGTGTGGAGCGCACCTCTGCCAAGGTGTGTGGGTAGGTGGCCACACGCTTTCATTTCATTCCTCAGGGCGGCGGGCGGCGGGCGGGCGGCGGCGGCCGTGTCTCGGCCAGACAGAGCCCGGCCCGCGGCCACGCGGAGGGCCCCGCGCGGTCTGTCCCCGCGAGCCCCGGACGCGCCCGTGGTGGGGCCGGGCCGGGGCGGCGCAGGCCGGGTGTGGGGCGAGGCTGGCAGCGGGGGCCGCCGTGGGACGGAGGAAGCCAGGCGTTTCCGGGCGCGGGACTTCCGCGGCGGCGCCGCCTGTCTGGGGGGCCCCGAGGCCCCGGGCTGAGCCCGTCCCGCCGGCCCGGCCCCGCTGCAGCCGGGGTCTCCGTGCCGGGGCCGTGTCCTCACTGAGGGCTGCCGTCTCCCCGGTCTCCCGCGCACGTCGGCGTCTGGTGGCGTGCGCGCGCACGCACAGGCACGCGCGCGCACCCACGCACGCAAGGCACGCGCACCCACGCACGCAAGGCACGCGCGCTCCTGCCCCCTCGTGCTCCAGGCAGCGTCGGGCCTGTTGGCTGCAGCGTCGGCGTCTGGTGGCGTGCGCGCGCACGCACAGGGACGTGCACGCACCCACGCACGCAAGGCACGCGCGCTCCTGCCCCCTCGTGCTCCAGGCAGCGTCGGGCCTGTTGGCGGCAGCGTCGGCGTCTGGTGGCGTGCACGCGCACGCACGCCCACACACAGGCCCGCGCACCTGCCCCCTCGTGCTCCTCGCGGCGTCGGGCCTGCTGGCCGCAGCCTTCAGCGGCCCCAGAGCCGCCCCAGGCCCCCGAGCGCCCCGCGGCCCTGCCCTGGGGAGCCTGTCCCCGCGGCTCTTCCTCAGAGCTGCCCCGGCGCAGCTGCGGCCTCTTGGCAGCCGCCGCCCCCGACCCGCGCGGCCGCGTCTGTGTCCGTCCCCTCACAGTCGCAGAACAGGGGCCCGGCCGGGGGCAGGCCGCCCCGGCCACCGAGGCCGACGAGCGTGGGCAGGCCGCTGCGCCTTCTGGCACGGCCGCCTCGGAGCTCCGGGGACGGGCCTGGAGCTGGTGTCCCTGTGGCGCGCCCTGAGCGGGAGTGGCCCCGTGTCCGCGTGTCCACTTCAGGCTGTTTCCGCCTTGGGGGCAGGCCCACCGGGAGCGGCAGGCCCCTCCCCGCACCCTCCCCGCCTGCGTGTGCTGTCACCCGGTCTGGGTTTTTGTTTGCGGGTTAGAGAAAAACGGGGCCAAACTGCTTTCGGTGAAATGAGGGTGACCAGTGATGGGACCGAGCAGTGTGTGGGTCGGGGCAGCTTCAGGTGAGGTCTGATCAAGGGCTCAGCCTTGCCCCGGTCACCGATGCCACCGAGACCCTCCGGCTGGCCCCGCGGGGTCGCATGTGTGTTCCTGACCGGTCAGCGCATCCAGCACCTTGTGGTTATTTAGGGCGCTGAGGGCCGGTCTGCACAGCTGTTGAAGAGTGAGGGTCGCGCGCCCGTGGTGCCTCAGTCCCGCGGCACCGCGGTGGGAAGCGGCGCGATGCCAGTGGGAGCCTCTGGCCCGCAGTGCTCCGAGCTGCTGCTGCTCGAGGAGCCGCCTGAGGCCGAGGCCACGCGTCCCCTCACCCACCGGACACCCTGAACAGAAAGCTGAAAGCGCCTTTGGGAAACCGAGGTGCCTGCTTGTGTTCTGGAGACCCCCAGGCCCGGAGGAGCCCGCACCAGCGTGGCTGCCCTCGGCCAGCCCGCCCTCGGCCAGCACGCCCTCGGCCAGCTGGCTCTGCGTGGCTGCGGCTCCGTGGCTGGCGGAGACTGTCGGGGCAGCGTGAGGTGGTCAGCAGAAGGGCGGTGGCCAGGCCCTCGTCCTCCCGTGCTCCTGCGAGGCCCGTCTCCCGGCCGCGCTCTGGAGCCCGGCGTCCCCGGGCGACGGCGCGGCGGGGCTAAGACGCTCTCCGGGTCGGCGATCTGTGTAGCCCGGGCCCCAGGGTCGTGTCCTCCGGAACAGACTGCGGCGCCCGGCCCAGTGTCCTCTCGGCCGGCCCGCGCCGTGCAGCGCTCCCCGAAAGCCGGTTTTCCGTCTGACCCGCCTCGGCGTCCGCGCGACTTGAGCGAGGGACTGGGCGCCTGTTCCCGGCTGCCCGCCGGCCGCGGTGTCGCGTTCAGAGAGGACAGCGCCGCGGCGGGGCAGTGGCTGCCAGGGCAGGCGCCCCCAGAGGGGCCGGGAGCCCGCGCGCAGGCGGGCGGCGGGACGGGCGCGGCGGGGTCGGGGCGTGACGCGGCGTCTCCACCGCCTGCCCCTCAGCCGAGTGCGGCGCGAGCGTCCGGGGCAGCGAGGGCACGCTGCTGTCCCCGAACTTCCCGGCCAGCTACGACGACAACCACGAGTGCATCTACAGCGTGGAGACGGAGGCCGGCAAGGGCGTGCGGCTGCGGGCACACACCTTCCAGCTGCGTGCCGGCGACGTCCTCAGGGTGAGGCCGCGCAGCGCGTGGGGGCCCTGGGGTGCGCGCCCAGAAGGAGCCGCGTTTCAGCGCCCCCGACGTGGCGCTCCCTGCTGCGGGTGGGAGAACCAGGGGCCGAGGACGGCCCGGGGCGGACGGGGAGGCGGGGGCGGGGGGCGCTGGGGGGGGCGGGGGGGCCACAGCCCGGGCTTAGCTCCCGCCAGACGGGGCCCTGCGGCCTCTGCTGCCCGGTGCTGGGGGCTGCTGGTCCCGGCTGCGCTGGCCAGGGAGCCTCGCTGTCCCGGCAGGCCCTGGGTCCAGCTGCCCCGCTGAGGCCGAGCGGCGGCAATGAGGTGCCCAGCTCGGCCCCGCAGTGCCCACATCGGGGCAACCTCGTGTCCCAACCCCAGCTCGGGCGGCCGCTTGCCGTGGCCACTGCCGGCCCCTCCCGGGTGAGAGCCCCCGCCCCAGTGGGTGCACCCCGCTGGGCCCTTCAGGCCCACCCCGGCCCGGAGAGGCGGGGGCCCTCAGCCGCGGCGTCTGTGCTGGGACCTCCCGGCTGACCCGCGGCCCCACAGGTGTACGACGGCAAGGACAGCAGCGCCCGGCCCCTGGGCGCCTTCAGCGGCGGCGAGCTCCTGGGCAGGGTGCTCAACAGCACGTCCAACCACCTGTGGCTGGAGTTCGCCTCCAACGGCGCGGACAGCGGCCAGGGCTTCCAGCTCACCTACACCAGTGAGTGCCCCGCCCGGCGGGCCCTGCTTTCGGGGGCCGGGAAGGGCGGGCCAGCTCCAGGGCGGTCGTCCGCGTGTCCACCGGTGTCGCCGGTCAGCCGGCCGCGTGCATGTTTGTCCGCGCTGCCACGTGTGGAGGCGCCGGGGCGGCCCAGGCCGGGCGGGGCTCGGCTGGAGACGGGGCAGGGACGGCCAGGAGGAGGCGCCTGGGTGACCGCGGCTGCCGCGAAGCAGACTCGCGGCCGGCCGGGCGGGTGCCCTCACCAAGAGACCGTGTCGCCCGGCCCCTGCAGAGACCCCGAAAGAGCCTCCAGTCGGGGGCCGCGCCCCGGGGCTCACCCCCTGGGCTTCGAATGACCGTAGTGTCTGGGCCGTTCGGGGGCGCGGTGGCTCCTCTCCCCGTGCCGCCCGTCTGCGCCTGCACCCCTCCCTCGGCCTGAGCACGGGCTGGGCGGGCCCGGCCCGGCACAGCTGCTGGTGGCCACAAGGCCCTCCCACCCCTGCCGTAGGGCTCCCTACTTCAGTGACAAGCACCCGCGTGCCGCGGGGGTCTCTGGGGTCAGCCGCGGCCAGGAGGGTGGCTCCCGGGCGCGTCAGGGCGTCCTTGGCGATGCTGTGACGAGACCGGCACTGTCCACGCACGCGCTGGACGCCTGCACCCCTCGTCCGCGCCGCTCCCAGTTCACCAGCCCCCGGCCGGCCCCGCCGGCCCCTCCCCGTGGCAGCTGCCCCAGCCGGTGTGTCCACCCCGCAGGGCGCCCTGGGCCTCAGCCCCGCCCGGCCTGCAGGCGCTCGGCACGCGGCCCCCGCACGAGAGCTCCCCAGAGGGCCCTGCCCGAGCTCCCCGTGTCTGGCCACCGGGGCCCCCCGCCGGCCTCGCTCCGGCCAGGCCTCTGCCAGGGCCGCGCCTCTCCCGCCCGCCCTGACCCTGCGGCGCAGCAGCCCGCCTGCGAGGCTCCCCCTGCGCTCCGCCGGCAGGGACCCCGCGGCGTGAGAGGCGGGTGGTCGCCCCTTTCAGCGCCGCGGCTGTGGCCGGGATGCCGCCCATGGGCGCGCGGGGGCAGAGCAAGCGCCCCTGGGGCCCCGCCGGGCAGTGCGGCCGTGGGCCGCGGTCTGGCGCGGGCGCGAGGCTTGGGGAGGCCTTGGCCGTCGCCCAGGCCTGGGTGCGGGCGGGGGCAGCAGCGAGAGTGACGCGAGGGAGTGAGCGGGAGGAGCCGCCTCAGCGCGATGCAGCTCGGGGGCGCAGCCCAGGGCCCCCCCGCCTGTGGAGCAGAAGGCTCGGCCGAAGCCCGGCCCGGAGCCCAGCGGGAGCTGCGCCCCGCGCACGCCCCATCCCCCCGCCCCCTGCCCCCCCTCCGCGCGCTCCGGCCCCGCCCC
>PVIJ01014529.1:0-40206 GCA_004024925.1 Scalopus aquaticus
TAACATTATCAAAATGGCAATCCTACCAAAAGCAATTTACAGATTTAATGCTATCCCAATAAAAATCTCAATGACATTCTTCAAAGAAATAGATCGACTACTGATGAAATTCATATGGAACCACAAAAAACCTCGCATAGCTAAAGCCCTACTAACTAAAAAGAAAGAAAACGGAGGAATTTCACTCCCTGATTTCAAAATATACTACAGAGCCATAATAATTAAGACAGCATGGTACTGAACAAAAACAGACAGAAAGACCAATGGAACAGAATAGAATACCCAGAATTAAAGCCACATATCTATGAACAGCTAATCTTTGGTAAAAACAAATATTTTTAGGGGAACTATTGCAATAAGAGAAAAAGAGATCTCAAGTACAGAATTGGACACAATTCCAAATACAACAAGGATATGTGGGAATTGATAGCCAATAAGTAAAGTGGGAATCAGTGAATGGAAAATTACTAATGGGTTCTGATAAAAATGGTTTTGGGCTTGTGTCTGGCACCACTTCTATTCAAATGTGCCAGTTCATAGTTGCTTTAATGAAGCCTTACTGGCCAGACAGATTGAGAAAGGCTTTATACCCAGGGAATGGAGGGCCCTGAGCACTTTCCTAGAATCCACCCAGCCCCTGTGGTTGAGGCTGTTGGATGTGGTTCAGCATATGAATAGTTTCTTAGTCTTGTTTCTCAGAGGGGCCCCATTCTCACTCTGCTCAGCAATCACCTTTAACAGCCTGTAGGCCCAACCTTTTTGGTCTTTGGTCTTTACATGTTAACTTTTCCTGAAAATTCCTTTAAAGCCTTCTTCCCTCAGGTAAATCTAGGTGCTCTTCATTGTTCAGCTTACTGGTATCTGGTCTTAAAAAGCCTTCCTTGATCTCTCACAAATTGTCCCTCTTCCTCTTCCTATTCTTCTACTTTTTTCCATCCAGCAAGAAGCCATAACTTCACTAATGATAGAAACAGTGCAAATTTCAAAGCAAGTTGCAGTTCCTCTTTTTAAACACCAAAAAAGTTCCTTCTTTTCAGTTTTTTATGTTAATTCCATAATAGCATTTACAATATCTTTACTATTGTTCTTCAGAACTCTTGACTCCTTTGTTTTTGATACAATTCTTTATGATATGACCAATTCTATGTCCTTATCTTCCACACCTGTTCAACCTCTCCTTCTTCACTTCTTGTACAGTTGGAGTCTGCATGGTTTCCTGGATGTTTGAGATAGTTTCACCTTAAACTTTGAATTTCTCAGTGGCTGCTAGCTGTGCTACTGAGATAATCCTTGAACTTTGCTTCCCCCAAACTATGTATGTATCTGAAACTGAGCATTTATAGTCCTCTGGTTTGTGATATCTGCAAGAGGATGTTCTTAGAATTCTGGATAGTGATTCTAGTAACTCCTACAATCTCTTCTCAAGATCCACTTTGGCCATAATTTTTCATGCCTCCTTTTTACTCCAGTTCTGTTTTTGCTTTACTGCATGGTTCTTTTTTTCGTCCCAGATTTTATTGATTTGCCACTAATTTATATAACTATGTAAATTTGGGACTATAACATCACACATCAGGGAAAAGGGGGAACCACACTGAATCGACTTGAGAGGATTCTTGCTGAAAGTAGAAATGAGAAATCTGATCAGATATTGAGGGTAGGAGATTCAAGCTAAACTTATTTAGAGGAGTTTTGTTAAACCAATGCACTGCAAAGACAAACATGGATGGTCAATGTTCGGGCTTAGTTGAGTATAGGATTCAAAGAAATGACCAAATTTTAGTCTAGGAGAGTCTTTGTAACTTATAATTTCTCTACTTCTTCATTAATGCATTATTTTCTGGATTTTGGTAGGAATCATCCTAATGAGTATGAAGTGGTATCTCATTTTGTGGTGTGGATATTCATTTCACTAATGATTAGCAATGTTGAGCACGTTCTCTTGTGTTCATTGACCATGTGTATGTCTTCTTTGGAGAAATATCTACTAAGTCATTAGGCCATTCTTTGGTCCCATTATTTGTTTGGTAGTTCTTGTCATTGTTAAACTTTAGTTCTTTATATATTCTGGATATTAACACATATCAGATATATTATTTGTAGGGATTTCCTGCCATTCCGTAGAGGGTCTTTTCACTCTCTACATTGTATCCTTTGAAACACAGAAGGTGGGCCTCCCCGGTGGCGCAGCGGTTGGGCGCTGCGCTGTGGAGCTGTCGGCAGCGGCGGCGCGAGTTCGACGCCCGGCCGGGGAGGGTCCCACATGGTGCGGCAGACCTCTCCTGCCTTGCCCGCTGCTCCCCTCAGGAGTGTTTAAAAAAAAAAAAAAAAAAGAAACACAGAAGGTTTTAGTTTTTGATAATGTAAATTATCTATTTTTAATTGTACTGCCTGTACTTTTGATATCATTAGGGGCAGAGGAATTTCTTAACTCACACTGTTATCCAGGAGCAAGATAAAGCTTGATGTTGTCAACAGTTATGTTCCTTCTTAACTGTTATCATTTATCATGGCAAAAGATGGGGCATACAATTGCAATTCTTTACTATAGCCTTCATATTCAACGAGCAGGGTGACATGGTTTGTTGCAGGGTAACATGAAGAATCAAAGAGAACATGCAGGATGGTTCTCCTGATACATACAACAAGTCCTAATGCAATGCAAGCAGAAGCCTCTGTGGAGGAGCTAGGAGGGTGGAGATGACTGAGACTGGGTCTTTTCCCTGTGGACTCCTTCTAAAGGAAAACTTCTTTATCTTAATAATGTAGGGTCCTTGGTTCAA
Source organism: Scalopus aquaticus (assembly GCA_004024925.1). Taxonomy (NCBI): domain Eukaryota; kingdom Metazoa; phylum Chordata; class Mammalia; order Eulipotyphla; family Talpidae; genus Scalopus; species Scalopus aquaticus. Next base: position 2,784 of record PVIJ01014529.1, read on the forward strand.
CTTCAGCTCACCCTTCTCTGGGAAGTCTCTTCTGTCCAGGGAGCTTTAGTCCTGTCTCATTACCATTCCTATACTCAGACCCCACCCCTTTCTCTTTTCCTTCACATTTTTTCATCATTCTTCTCCATATGTCCCTATCCTACCACCACCTATGGAGCCTTAGTGTACTTTCTATTGTGTCAGCAAATTACATGGAGAATAAAGAAAAGCCCCCCCAAACTAGCTCATTTTAAAGTCAAGGAAGACTGAGTTTTCTACTTGGAAGGTTTCTTCTCTTCCCTTTCACTTTTATAAGGGATCTTCAATTACTTCTAGACTACGAGTTTCTTTTTTTTTTTCATCATTTCACTTTCTTTACAAAAATTCCCTTTTGTTCTTCAATTCTATCTGTGGTCAGCCCTAGGAGAAGTAATGCAAATACTCAAGGAGAAGATGAGGAATGAGTGTGAGTGTCAAAGAGAGCAAGAAAGAAAGCACTAACAAATGTTCCACTGCATATCCACTCAAGAGAAAAAAAACATGTCCTCAAGAGCCAGGCAAGGATTCAGGAGCACAAGAAAACACATGATTTGAATAGCCAAGAAACAAACCAGGAAAGAACCAGACAGACAAGGAAAACAAAAACACCTGAAAACAAAAAGTTAAGAGAAAAGCAAGGTCTGGGCAGAAAGCCAAGAAGTCACAAAATGGGAGAGCAAAGGAAGAGAGATGATTCAAAGCATTGTCCCAAGCAGGAGCAAGATGAATGACCACAAGAAGATGTCCCTAGAGCAGGGCTAGTTCATGTTTAAAGCAGAAACCCAGAGACCCTCAAGATGAAACATAACCCATCAAGTCATCTTTTGAGTCCCATCATCAAAGAAATGCACACATCATTTTCCTTCTTATCTTCCTATATTATCTTTCTCCTTTTTTACAGTTTTATTCAAATATGATTGACATTGTCATTAAATTTAAAGTAATATAATCTGTGTGTTGATTTAGATAGGTGATATGGACATACAGTGATATATAGATGGAAGCTGCAATATGATTGCACAAGATTAGTTAACACCCACCACTTCACATATTTACATTTTATTCCCTTGTGATGAGAACTTTTAAGATCTACTCTCTTAGCAACTTTAAAATATATGATCCAGTATTGTTAACTACAGTCATCATGCTGCTTATTATATTCTCAGGACGTATTTATCCTGAAATAAATTTTCCTAATTTCTCCACCCTCTACCCCCATACTTCTAACAACCACCAATCTGAACTGTCTCTATGAACTTTTTCTTATTTAAGTTCCACATTTAAGTGAGATCATATAGCATTTGTGTCCCTGTGTCTGACTTATTTTCCTTAACATAATTCCCTCAAGGTGCATCTATGTTAAATCAAATGGTAGGTTTTCCTTATTTTCTGGCTAAATATTATTCCATTGTATATATGTACCATAGCACATTCATCCATTCATCTTTCAGTAAACAGATTGTGTCCATAGTTTTTGCTTTTGTGAATAATACCACAATGAATATGGGAGTATAGACATCTCTTTGGGATAGCAACTTCGTTTCCTTTAATACATACACAAAAGTGGAATTGATGGATCATACAATAGTTCAGTCTTTTGTTTTGAGGAACCTCCATACTGTTTTCCACAGCGACTATAATAATTTACATTTCCAACAACTGTGCACATGGGCTCTCTATTACATCCTGGCCCACATTTGTTTGCTTGTTTTTTTCATGATAGTCATTCTAAAAGGTGTGAGATCACAGCTTCTTTTGGTTTTAATTTTCATCTCTTTAATAATAAGTGATGTTGAGCACCTTTTCACATAACTGTTAGCAATTTGAATATCTTCTGTGGGAAAAAAGCCTATTTAGGTCCTTTGCCTATTTTAAAATTGGATTATTTGAGATTTTTTGTTTGTTTTCTTAGCACATGATATGAATTCCTTGTATATCTTTCAAAATATTTAAATTTTCATCTAGAAATGTTAGTAATACAGAAATATGCCTTTTCTAAAAGTTAAGTAGTAAATGTGCTATAAAAAGTAAATCATTTTCCCATCTCCAAACTTATTTCTCCTTCTCTTGAATTCCATCATCAAACAGATGCACAAATCTTTGCCCTTCTTATTTTTCAATCACTAGTTTCAAATAGTAATAATAGATTCTTGTGCATCCTTTCAGAAAAACTTGAATTTATACTTCCACATTTAGATAAATGGTATTTTGTATATTAATTGGCATTTTATTTTGTTCATTTAATAATTCTTCCAGTAGAACCTTCATCAACATATCTGTATCTACTTCATTCTTGTAGCAGCTTCATAGATTTCTGTTTACCATATATTTAGTCACCAGTTGGTCAACAATTATACCCATTTTTATATATTCTTAGGAATGCATGAAAATATGTCTGTCTAATGGAAATTTCTTGTCAAGTATAGATATATTTAAAATTTAGAGAATACCAAATCGCCCTCAAGAAACCTAAAATCAATTGATAGTTTCACTAAAGTAATATGAGAGTGATTCTTGCCCCACCTTTTGTCTACACAGTGTAATATCAAAACTTTTAATCCTTGCAAACCTGTAAAAAACAGTTGTGTGATTTACTTTTTTTGAGTGAGATAAAGCTTCTTTCATGTTTATAAGGCACCCATAATACTTTCTACCAACATTTTCTGCCCATTTGAAAGTTAGGATTATTTATTATTGATTTGAAGGATTTATTACACATTAAGGAAGCCAAACATAAAAGTCCTTTATCATAGATATAACATAAGCATATTTCCTAGTTTTGTTTTTTTCAGACTGTATCTCCTTAAAAGGAGGAGCAGTGAATGGAGTGCCATTTTCCCAGCCCCCACTTAGAGCTTGGATTACAAGTATCAGTAATCTAAGACTTCCTGAGCAGGGGACCAGGGGCAAAACTGAGTGGCCAGGTGGTCCTGTGTAACATGGAAGGCAGGTGGGCCTGGTTCTTATGCTTCTTTGTCTTCAACTTGCACCAGGACTTGAAGGAGGCAAGTGGAGGAGACATGTAAATGCAGCAGTGTGATATCCATAGGAAGGGGAGGTTCCAGATCCCCTGTCCCACCCAAGGAAGGGTGAGGCTGAGCAGGGATGAAGAGCTGAAGAAGAGGAGAAAGAAACAGAGAGATGGAGAAATAAAAAGACTAGAGGAGACACATGGAACAGAAAGATGTGTAAAGAAAACTCATGCTTGTTTCTTGGCCTTGGACTTGTACCAGGGACTTGGGGAATATGGAGACACTTGAAAGAGATGTGGGTGAGAGAACTGTGGGGAGGCTGAGACTGACAGCAGGAGGCTTTATCTTGACTTGCATTTTGATTTTGCTCTTTTCCTTTCAGACTTGCCAGCCCATTTCTTCCCCCTTTCTGTGGGTCCCCATCAGAAGATGCCTTAGACAGGTAGCAAGCTTTCAGACTTAGTGGTCCTGCTTTGGGCCAACCCTGTTTGGCTAGGCATTTACCCACAAGGGGATGAGTCATTTTGGGTGCTTCATTTTAACTATTTTAACTATATTCTTTCTCTTTGCTTCATTTTACTGCACACTAATTGTTGCACATTAATTATATTAAAGTTCTTTTCTATTGAAGGTCTTACACACTAGAATATGTCTTGATGTGGTGGATGGCAGAAGCCATTTAGAGAGTAAAAGTTTGGGGCTCCAGGATATCCCTCCCTCTGCCCACTAACCAAAGACTCTTGGAAGAGGTATTTGAAAGAGACACATGGAGAGTCTGCTCCCGGTCCTTGGCAGAAACAATGACAGTTGTTATTTTGATTTGTACTTTGGTTTTGCCTGCTTTTTTCTCCCATCTCAGCTCTCTGTGACCTGCCTAACCCCTTTCCTGTGGTTCTCCACCAGAAGGTACCTTAGACTTGTAAGATTTTGGGCCTCAGTGGCCCCTCTTCAGGCTAACCTGTTTGGCTGGGTATTTGCCCATGAGGGGATGGGTAATTGTAAGAGTTTTATTGGGAAGCTATTATCTTATAGGCTTTCTTTTCTTCCTCTATGCATACCAGTTCTATTAAAAATCTACCACAGTAGGAGTCTGCTTCCTTAGTCTTTGTGCATATGGATGAAGGGATTTCTTTCAGAGTATGTGCCCCTTAATATTAATAGTTTAAGGTCCCTGTGTACTCCTCTTATACACACTAAGAGCCTTTTTTACAATATTTATTCAACAAATTTTGTTTAAGTTTGTGCAATCAAAATTTTATTTTTTAAATAATGGCTTTTACGTTTTATCTTGTTTAGAAAGAAAAACCTTTTCTATTCTATTATTATTCTTCCATTTTCTTTTGGTATTTTTTATAGAAATGTTTGGTAGGATTTAGGGTAGAATACAAGTTTAATTTTAACTTTTAAATTGTTGACAAATGTGGAAATCATTTTAAGATGAAGAATGATGTAAACACTCAGAATTTTTCCCCTCAAAGGCAACTGATTGAAATTCCAGTTGCACCGGATTCTGAATTATCTTGTATATTTGTATCTATTCTCAACATCAGTACTGCCCCATAGCCTGACTATTCTGTGCTTCAATATAAAAAATGTTGTGTTATTACATTATTATATCAGGCAAACTTAGTATAGCCCTATAACATTTTATTTTCCACTTTAAGATTCTATTTCTTTCTTTACCGGATTTTAGAACTAACTTTACTGGTTTCAAAAATAATTCACAATTAATTTTAAAGTGATCCCACCAAATTTGTAAGTAAATTCAGAGAAAATTTTCATTTTTAGAATACAGTCTGCTTATTCAAGAACAAATTCCAGAGTTTTATTTATTCAAGTTTCTATTTATATGTCTTTTTTAATATATATAATTTCTTTATATTTACTGTTAATCTTATGACTAGGTATTTATCTTTGTGCATGATGCTGTAAGTGCTATGTTTTCTTTATATAGTCTCTCTTGGTGACTGAACTCTAGAAAATGATTGATGTTTATATTAAAAAGGAAGTAGTAAAATTAATAATTTCCCTCATTGTTATGAATTGAATTTTTGCTGACTGACTCAGACTGTCCATAAATATAATATTACATATACATAATTATAATTTCTCCTATTATTTGAAATTTTTGTACTTTTGATTCTTTTGTGTTGGTGCCTCATGAAAATGTTTAAATAGAAATAGTGCTAGTTTCCATTTAATATGTTGCTGAATTTTATTTGTTAATATTTTATATTGGACTTTGATATCAATATCTATAGGTGAGATGAGTGTGTTTCCTTTATTTCTATATTTCTGCTAGATTTTTGTCAAATTAGATCATTTTATGATGTATTTTAATGAGCACTCATATTTTTATGTAATTAATGTATTGACTTATTTCTTTGTAGGTTAGTACTATGAACATAATAAAAATTTTCTAGGGACCAGACCCCTGGCAGGTAAATAACAAGCCATCTTCACAGGCTCCATCTTATATGCAGAAGTCTACTGCATGAAGTTATAAGTCAATCTTTTCAGATTAAAAAAAAATTAATGGTACATATTTAAAAAAAAACTAGCAACAACAAATGCTGGTGAGGATGTGGTGAAAAAGGAACTCCCCTACACTGCTGGTGGAAATGTAAACTGGTCCAGCCACTATGGAAAGCTGTGTAGAGGTTCCTCAAACTACTAAAAATGGAGCTACCATATGACCCAGCAATTGTATTCCTAGGGATTTACCCAAAGGACACAAAAACACTAATTCAAAAGAATACCTGCACCCCCTATGTTTACTACAGCACTATTAACAATGGGTAAGACTTGGAAACAACACAAAAGCCCACACAGATGACTGGATCAAGAAGATGTGGTATATATACACAATAGAGTACTGTTTAGCAATCAAAAAATATAAACTAATGCCATTTGCATCAACATGGATGGAGAGAGAAGGGATTATGCTCAGTGAAATAAGTCAGAAGGAGAAAGAAAAACATCAGATGGTTTCACTTATAGGAGGAATATAGAGGAACCAAAGAAGGGATTAAGGAAAAAAATAACAATAAAAAAACACAACACAACAAAACAATACTAAACAGACAACTGTAATTTAGAGACATTTTGTAAGGGAAGGGGAGAGAGAGAGAGCTCAAAATGAGGGCAGGAAGAGCACACGGGACTATGGTGATGGTGCACAGGTGAATTGGTGGTGGAAATTCTAGAGGGACTGCATCTGAGAAAAGAAAGCAATCATTGTAAAAAAATGAATGAACAAAGATGTTGTGTGTTTGTGTGTGTGTGTGTGTGTGTATTATAAAAAAATAACAATGAGAGCACAACCTTTGCCTCTCTGTAGGGTATTCTTTGGAAAGAGATTGGATCCTGTGTTGCCTTCCTCTAGCATCAGCTTATCTTTGGCTCAGGACAGTTTAGAATTTGGAAGCCCCTTCTATTAAGAATAGTTATATTCTTGGTGTTGATGACTCACTAATTCTCACTATATGAATCTATCAATGTTTACTTCATTTGTAGTCTTATATGTCGTATGGACATAAGACACAACACAAAATCAACACATTGGCTTAGAATACATGAAGCGAAAGAAGTTACAAAAAATAATTATCCAGTTGAGACAGCTATGTTAGCTATGAGCAGATACCTTAAAAGTAGAATAGAAATTTCATCGATTAGGGTACCTAAGGTATCAAACTAACAGTAGCCTAGAGTCACTTCTTCCTTCATTGACAGGGTGGATGGTCATCATGGAGGGGCAGTTGTACATAGAAGAGAACTGAGGACATGACCATTATCCACAAGGAGACAACATTTAGGTGTTGTCACAGTTCTTTGCAGAGGAATGAATTGTGTGGTTTCACTGAAAGAAGACTCCTAGAAGGTTGTGCAGATTTCCTCTTAATCTCTACGTCTGCACCTTTCCTTTTGCTGATTTTGTCCTTTCCTATAATAAATCTTAGCTATGAGTATGGCAAAAAGAATGTAAAGAAAAACAAAGAAACTATACATTTTAAGTGGGAAAACTGGGTTTGTCTCATGTGTTTAGCATATCTTGACAAGTTAAAAAATATTTAAAGATTTCCTTAAATTTAATTGAAGAGACTAAACATATGTTTTCACGAGGGTAGCAAAGAATCATTTTTTCCTTTATCTAGGTCTTTATGCCTGATTCAAATGTTTGCTTTCGCCATACTGAGGGGAATCTTCTCAATGAAAGCAAACCCTCCCAAACCATTGGTTTTGCTTCTTCTTAATATATTTGCTTCTGCGTAGACAAATATCACAGTGAGCTAAAAAGTTAGGCCTAATATAATTCAGTACATTTCAGTACATTTGCTTGTTCAACTCAACTTGAAATATCTTTGCTTAGATTTATAGTCAAAGGACAAGTCATATTGAATTATAAGTAGCCTGTTTATCAAACTATGCATCATATACAGTTTATTTGAACAATAACTGAAAACATAGATAACAGAAAACCATTACCTAGGAACTGTCAGCAAACTTGTGTTTGTTTCACTACATAGCACCTTGGCATATGGTTCACCTTGGGACCACAGTTCTCCCACCAAATTTGAATAAGCATTATAAAACACATTATATCCTAGGTCAGTCTTCTGAAAACCACATGAACTTCCATCTTCCTGGAAGTGTAGATCCAACTGAGAACCAATTCTTGTGAAAATAATTTCTAAGTGAAGATATCTCCACCAGAACCCAAAATCAGCTATACCAGTCAGTGTTGCATCACTTATAAATAGCTTTGGCTCTCCCATTGACCAGCATCGTACTATTTGATGTATAATTAAAGTTGAGGTCAAAGTTGCCACATTCTCAGACTTCCTGCTTAGCAGCTCTTGGTTTTCCCAGTGACAATTTAAATCCCTCACACAGCTTGACCTAGTAGCACTTAATTTGGAGGTTTCTATAGTTAAAAAAAAACTAAGGCCTAAAGGGATAAGCGTTAAAGTTGCAATACAAAGATCTGAATTTCAGAAGATTTTGGCCTTGGGCCTATTATTTATCTTTTCTGAGTTTGTTTTCTCTTATAAATGAGAATTATAATACCCCCCTCCAGAATACAGACAGGGTATTTACGAAAAACAAATAATAAAAATTGTGCAAGTTTTAAAAATAGTAAAGCATTTGTAAAATCAAGAAATGACATGAAACACTTTTTCAAAAGCAATGGCACTTCTGTGTGCATTTTCAGACTTCAAAATAGATATACCATTGTTTGGAATTTCATGTAAATGGATCTTCTCTCTTTATAAGAAAAAGAATCAAGGTAACTCAACCCTATTTTCTGAGAGCTTCGATTTTAGTCTGCCAAGTCATGTGATGGTCTAAAACAACCTCACAATAATCCTCTACACAGCTACTGTATATGCACTTCTTTAAACATGAGTTAAATTCATTCATAGATGACAAGGCCTCCCTGGTGGCACAGGGGTTAAGTCTCAGCGCTATGAAGCTATTGGCAGCCATTGCAGCACGAGTTCAATCCCTGGCCAGGGAGCTTCCCACATAGTGCAGCAGACCTCTCCTGTCTCCCCTGCTACTCCCCTCAGCAATGTAATTCAGTAGATTCTCCTGTCTGCTCCCCACTCTGTCTCTGGTGAATCCTCTCAGCCCCTCCCCCCCCCCCACACCTCTGGCCTACACCCTAGTTCTTGTATGCATAAATAAATAAATATTAAAAAAAAACACATAGATTCCAAACTATCATATTAAAATGAGAGAAGTCATTGTTAAGAAAATTCACTCTAAATATTTTCCATTAAGTGTTCTTAGAAAATTCAAAGATCTTTGTGTATGAGTGAGGGTGTGTGTGTGTGTATGTGTGTGTGTGTGTGTGTCCTTGTGTGAATGTCAAATATTCTCATAAACTGATGCTGATGAATACTGTTCTACTATAAAACTTTCAGGTAAAAAAATTATGCTGCATTGTTCCATTATGTGCTGCCTGATATAAGGCGCAGGCCCAATTAGCAGCTACACATCCAAGTGCTTTGAAATCCAAAGAAAGCGCTGTCCATATACTGATTTTATTTTCTATGGAATAAACTATGTAAATTTGAAAATTGCTATTATATGATTGCTCACTTTGAAATTTGACCAGGATAAGTTTTCAGAATTCATGACCCTGATCTTAGGAAATCTGCCACCTATTTTGTTAATAAATGAATCAAATAGTTCAGAAGTTGGGTATAAGCTCAAATTTAAACTCCAGAACTTCCTGTAACTCAATACATTCTTATGTTATTTCCTAAGACTTTGATTCTAGAATTGTCAGTATCAACACAGAAAATTATCTATTCCTTTACTTTATCATAATTTTAGAAAGCAAAATCTCCAGGGATCACAGACCCATGTTAAACCAGCAAAGTCTATGAAAGGAATCATATTGAGGTGCCCAGAAAATCAAGGCAGATTAATTGTTCTAAACTAGTCTTAGTTGTACAACTTAGTTACTGTGAAATATTTGAAAACCCCTGATGCCCCAGTCTCTAGATGATAAAATGGAGATAACATCTTCCCTGACTGCTTCACAGAATGAAGAATGTGTCTGGGAGCCTTTCATAAACAGTAAAGACTTATCTAGCCACAATTAAAGTGTTATTATTAATGGAAGATCATGGTAAGAGGTATTTTTGTAGCCTTGTTATCTATTTGCAACTGTTACTGTGCTATTGCTTTTTAATTTTTTTTCAAAGATTTATTTACTTTTGCATACAAGCTGGGGTGCAGGCCAGAGGTATGGAATGGTGAGAGGGTTCACCAGAAACAGAGTGGGGAGCAGAACAGGCAGATTGACCAAAATACACTGCTGAGGGGAGCAGCAGGCGAGGCAGGAGAGGTCTGCTGCGCCATGTGGGAAGCTCCCCGGCCAGGCATCGAACTCATGCCTCAGCCTCCGACTGCTCCACAGCGCTGTGTTTAACCCACTGCGCCACCAGAGAGGCCTGCTATTGCTTTTTAAAAGACACATTAGGAAGGTTTTTATTTCTTTTCATCTCTAGATGTGATAATTTATCCACATCCCCATTCTTTACACTCTGTATAAGCATTGCTCAAGGTTTCTTCACATGCTTTGCCAGACAAACTTTCAGCTATAAATGTGAAGCAAAATAGAAATTTGGAGGATGGAGAATCATCCTACTTAGACTTCCTCAGATGTAGTAGCATTCATGTTGGATTTATCTAACACCAACTGCACAACCATTAGACTTCAAGGTACAGAATTACAGCTGTGTCTCTGGCATCTAGAACAGAGATTGACACAGAGAAGGCAATAAAACTTTCCCAAACGAATTAACATTCCTTTCATGTCATTGGTATACCCACCTATAAAGAGCAAATATGTTTTGTAGTTACCATTATATTGTTCTTTACAAGGGTGCCAGAGAGAAACCATGTCAAGTCTAGTGAAAATCAGGGTTCCAAAGCAAGGGCACTAATCACCAATATGTTTGATGAATGTCATATATAATATTTACATATGATATGTTTGTGCATACATTTTGTGATACTTAGGAATAAGAAACCTTTATTAACTGAAATAGTCACAGAATAAAATGTCACAGTAACTGGGAGTTAATTATTAAACAAAAGAACTTTTACCTTTAAGTTTTACTGAGATTTTTCTGATTTGAATTTGAGTTTATTTTCCCCATCTTTTTAAGAAGTCATGCTACTGATATAGTGAAATCTTTTGTGTTTGAAAATCCTATAGTACATGAGTGTGGTCACTTGAATATTGGCTTTTATTATGTAGTGGAAAGTAGAAAAAAAATCTAGTTATTTTGTTCTGATCACAGAATGTACACTAAACTTATTTTTGAGAATAAGTCCTTTTTACCAACTTGTTTTACATTTTGTCTCTTGTTTTAAAAACAAAACTGTAGGGTACAAAAAGCAATAAGCCTTTTCTCACTATGGAGGCTTCATTAAAATGATTTTGATAAGTACATGATTTACTCAGTTCATCTATATATGTTCTATGACAGACAATCTTTGTTTTCTTTGTACTCCATCTCCTCAGATTATAAACTGTAAGAAGGAAAAGATACACTTCAAATTTCCTAACCTTGTGCCATCACCTAATTGTTTAGAAACCTTAGGACTCTCTTACCAAATTAGTATTATTACAGTATATCCACTGTACTGTTACAATCAGGATTCTTTATAATTAAAAAAAGACAATTTGGATCTAGCAATAGAGTAAAAATCTGGGCTCTTAACTGATGCATTGCATGGCAGTTTTTGAAGTAACAAGCAGTACAGATGGCAAGAATTATTTGTATCAACTCCACCAGATTAGGAGAACAGTCCCTTCCTTTTTGTTTTTGTTTTTTTTTTTTAAATCCTGGGATCTAGGGTATGATGTTGTCATTTTCACTTTCAAACTTGGCTGAAAGAGTTCTATTATTTTTTCTCTAGGATTGATTTCAACAATATACGTGTTCAAATATGTTCAGCAAAACTAATGCAAAATAATTTACTTAATAGTGCCCCCGGATTGTCTAGAAATTCAGCAAATATCTAATATGTGGGTGCTCTCTGAGCAATAACATTGAGTCTAGATGACTAGGGAAATCATCAGACTACATGTATAGAAAAATGGGTTATTCTTTTTTTGTGCTTAGGAATTAAATCAGATCTAAAATTGCTTTGGAATCAAATAAATCTAAAATTGACCCTGTGACCATGGTAGATAATTGAAATTTTCATGAATTCAAGCTAACACAAAATATTACCTTTCTTCTTACTGCAACCACTCTAGATCAAGCTTTCATCATGCTGTGTCTAGAAATCTCTGAAAACTTCCAGCCTGGTCCTCATCACGACTTTAAAACTATCATATCCTTGTTCTAGATCATTAATTCTGTTAACACATACAGAGTTTCTAATAATGATGAGGGACTTTAGGAAGACAAAGATGACAAGACACAATCATTGACTCAAGACAATCATAGACTAGGGGGAAAGGGAGTATGTCCCCAGATATTTTTTAATTTGATCTGGAAAAGAGGGGTAGTAGAAAGAGATTTCCCTATCAGGAAAAGGACAGAAAATGAGTTAAAGTATTAAAGGAAAAGATGGGCCATATTTATAAACAGCATAGTCACAAAGCCTAGCACTGTTGCCCACCAGTGATAGAGAATACCCAGCAATAACCCCATGCTGGTACAACTATGTGATGATGAGAAAATCTTACCTAAAAAGAACCTAGAGCACTTGCTCAGAGGTAAAGAATGAGGCCCCCAATGTTCAGAACCAGCTGACATAATCTGAAACATTTTGCTATTTAGTAAAATAAATTTAGAATTGCATGTAGCTAGGATATGGAGAATGTCTGCTCACCTTGTGAAATCTCTACTTGGGATACTTAAGGAAATTTATTTGCTTTGGACAAGGGATATGTATGTTTACATTGGTACCTCCATCTCCACTGTGACTCTGGTTCTCTTCAATTTCTTTACACCCTTTTCTGTCCAATGAATTCCATTTTGCAAAGAATTGTTTGAATGACATTGGGAGACTGATTACATTTCTTCTCACCCACTTCCTAGCCAACCAAAATGAATAGTTATCTTCCTTCCCTTTTCCTAACAGTTTAACCACTGGTTTAATGCTTAACAAGCAGGATTGGAAGTATGTTAATGAGTGAGTCTCCAGGCCAGGAGCCAGATCTCTTCATCTTTGTTCCTCAAAAGAATAACAGAGTCCTTACATGGCCCCATGCTATTAAATGTAGCTGGTGCATTGAGAGCATAGTGAGAGTTGTGAGGGCAGGGGAGAAGGGTAAGGTGGAGTTGGGTCAAGCAGGCTCTGCTATGGCATCTGTGGGCCCAAATAAAGTTACCTCAACTGTTCTTACATGTGTTACATTATTTAACAGTGTTAATAATGCCTTAGGGGAGGTATCATTCTTATCCCTTTGTTACAGATGAGGAAGCTGAACATCATTGCTTTAAGCAACTTCCCCAAGGTCTTTCACTAAGTAAAAAGAGTCAGAACCAGAACACAGCTCTGGGAGACACCAAGGCTGTATACCTTAACTATTTCTTTATGTTTCCACTCAAGAATCTTAAATCGCATTACCACAATAGCAAGCAGGTTAGGTATCCTCACTTGTCAACAGGGATGTCATCTATGTAGATCACACCAGGAATCTGAATTAATGTCTCTAGTTGTAAATTGTTGCCTTAGTTGCACACTTGCTTCCAATTAGAGTCTGAGAGCAAGATCATTAGACAGATTCTAAATGCCTCTTCGTACAAATTGTTCCCAGAGCAGCAGAGGAAGCTCAATTTGTCTCTGTCTCTCTGTATATTTCCCATTGAAAACAGCTCCTCTGACTAAGCACATACATTGCATTCTACTCCATAGGTTTCCATAGGAATTTTAGTAGGATGCTTAACAGGAACAGAGAGAATAAACTACCCCCTGTATCCGTCTTCTAAAGTAGATTCAGTAGTTGTGCTGATAAGTGTAATAGGTTAAGAGAGGGGGGAAATAACTGAGAATAACTTGGTCACAAACAATAAAGAGCATGATAAAAAAAATAAAAAAGGAAGCCAGAGGAAGGGATGGATAGGAAGTGAGCAAGAGCTCTGAAAAAGAGATGGGGAAGAGATCTGTGGTGAATAACCAACACACTGAGTGAGATTAGATTTTAGAGGAGAAGAGATCTAAGAAGAATATTAAAGAAACTGTGATAATCTACTAAGAAGTGCATCCTGGAAGAGAAATTTACCATATTTTTCAATATTTTGCTGGAGGAATGATTTTTGCGTGTGACACCAAAGCAAGATGGGATTTAAGATGAATACAAAAATCTAAGATTGCCCTGGATTTCACTTATATCTGATGAGACCTTAGGAGTCTCAGTTTTTTGTTTAAGGAAGCAGATACAGATAGGTGAATAAAACCAGTCCAAGTCTGCTGTATTACTTAGATGTGATTGAATCAACAACCGCATTTCAAAAGGAAAGTAAGGTAACTCACAAATAATACATAAGTCACAATATGAAAGGTAACTAAATTTCCATTTCATCATGGTGAAAAAAGTAAACTCCACAACCTACCCCTTCACCTGATAAGCCTGTAAAATTGTAGAAAATATTTTTAAAATATAATTTAACCATATAAATATCTTTACATATTTATAAATAGATGTGAATTATGTAAAAGAAAATTTAAATATTTATTTGTATGTACAAATTCTACAAAAATTATGCATTTTTGAAATCAGACAGTAAATGCACAAGTCAGAAGCTGAGAGAAATTCTTGAAAAACAGGAAGATAAAATATTCAATAAAAAGATATAGTCATGTAAAAAACTGCCATCGAAGACATGCCAAAAAAATACTTTCCAACAGTAAAAGGAGCAGTTTGAGGATACTGCACCCTCAGAAGTAGAACTCCAAGGAGAAGGGAACCTGACAGGGGATTGGGAGGATAACTCTCAAAAAAGCAGTTATATAAGTCAACTTCAGAATAGATATTAGCAAAGGTATAGTTGCCTCCAAGCAGAAACTGAGTATTTAGCTGGGATTCAAGAGTCAGGGTTGATCCTAGGAGCTCAGTTCACACAGGGAAAAAAGGAGGAACAGAAGGTCAGATTACCCCAAGCCTGGAGACAAAACCTGCCTCTCTCTGGGGCCCTAGGAATAGGAAATCTCCAGTCCACCCTCCCAAACCAGCTGTAGAATAAAAGCAGCGAGCAGCTGCAATATGGTACACAGGAAATATGGCTGCTGCAGCAAGAGAGATGAAGAGAAGTAAATAAAGACAAATCTTGCATGCTGACCACAGATCTGAGGCATACAGCAGGAGGGTGGGGCAAGAATAAGGGTTAAAACAGAGGGAAGAAGAGCACAAGGGACTATGGTGATGGCTCACAGGGCTAGGATGGTGGAAGGAATGGGGAAACTACACCTCAGGGGAGAAATTAAATACTATATAAAAATTAACAATGCTGTGGGCCTCCCCAGTGGCACAGTGGTTAAGCGCTGTGCTGTGGGGCTGTCAGCAGTGGCGACGCGAGTTGGATGCCTGGCCGAGGAGCTTCCCACATGGCGCAGCAGACCTCTCCTGCCTTGCCCGCTGCTCCCCTCAGCAGTGTATTTCAGTCAATCTGCCCCATGCCTCTGGCTTGGATCCCAGTTTGTATGCATAAATAAATCTTAAAAAATAATTAACAATGCTTGTAAGAAAATAAAATAAACATACAGAAAGTACAACTAAGAAAAGGAAAAAAATAGATGAAATCAGAAGGAGGTACAGGCATAAAGAAGGCAGAAAGCATAAAACCTTCTGCATATATTAGGTTAGGTAGCTCATTAAAGTACCTTTCAAACAGCTAACACAAAATATTTCCTTTGCTTAGGTGACCATAGCAAAGTACTACAGACTGGGTGACTCAAGCAACAGAAATTTATTCTTGAGGCTAATGTTGACTAGATTGTTTTGTTCTGAGGACTCTATCTTCTCATTGTCAATGGCCATATTTTCTGTGTCTTTACATGATCTCCTCTGTCTCTATGTCCTTGTTTCCTCTTCTAAGGACATCAGTCATATTTGATTAGAATCTGTGTTAATCACTTCATTTATATGTAATAATCTTTTTGATTATTATTATTCACACATTCTGAGGTACTGGAAGCTTGGACCTCAACAGGTAAAGTGGGGGGGGGGGCACAACACACCCGAAAACACAAAGACAAAAAAGTCTAATTAATTATTTATTTCTTCATGCCCATGAAACAAAAATAAATCAGCTGCTTAGAAAAATTAAACTTATTTCTGCTACCAAGTACAGAAAAATACCTCATTTAGATGCTCAAAAATATGTTCCTGAGTAATAGGGTAAGCAATTGTGTTAACAATATTCTTAGAGTAAACACAGTGTATCATAGCATTGTTTTTTTTTTTTTTGTGTGTGTGTGTGTGATATTCTTCAATGTAGATCAATGACAATGGTGACATTCAGTTTAGTAAAATTTTATCTACTAACATTAAAATACACAGGAGACTGTCAGTCCCAGAACAGATCTCAGGGTATCTAAAAGATGGATAAATGGGCTTTTTAATGGAAACCCTCCATAAATGTTTTTTTTTTCTTATCCAACCTTTCAGAAGTCTTGAGAGAATAGGTATGAAGTTTCACTTCCAAAAAGAACTTGAGGTCAAATTAGACTATGTTGCCATTTCAGTGTAGGACCAAATAGTGGCTCTAGACCATTATAATATACCAAATAGTGGTCTATTATATGTTATAGAACAATAGTGGTCTGTAATATATAATAAATAAAATAATCAGATTATATATTATATATCATATATATAATAGTGGTCTATTATATAGACCAAATAATGGTCTATTATATATTATAGACCAATAGTGGTCTATAATATATAATAATAGGTAATTCATACAATTATAATATATATGATATATAATATGTGTCATATACAAAATATATAATAGTGGTCTATTATACAGACCAAATAGTGGTCTATTATATATTATAGTGGTCAGATATACCACTATAATAGACCAAAGTGGCTCTAGACCACCAGAGCTGGATGACAGCCTTCTAAAAAGATGGTTTGCTCAGTGTTAAAAGAAGATATTAGAGGGTGGAGGGGGCCCCATGGAATGTGGTAGAGAACTAAGGGTAACTTGGTGACGGGCAGGACGTGGTGGCATGTGTCTTAGGGGTGAGTATGATCCTGTACCTCACGGTCACTTCCAGTATTGTGGACCAGTGTTGCTCACTAGCAAAAAAAAAAAAAGAAAAAGAAAAAGGAAAGCAAAAATAAAGAATCCAGGAAAACGAATGGGCCTCCACAGAAATTCATCCACACGCATGAAAGGGAGTAGCTCACAGAATTCATTTTACAGGGCAGTGGGGATAAAAATAAGCGGCTTTAGAGTTGCACTGCCAAAATTTTGGTCTTTTAATGTACCATGTAATGCATAAACCTGTATGTCCCACATCACTGAAGCATATTTCTTGGTTCTGAGATTTTGCTTCTTCTAAACACATACCGGATGAGGAAATACCTTTCTTTTACTCTTACTTTCAAAGAAATGAGGTATGGTCATTTAGAATCACTCTCAGAAGCCCAAGCACTGTGTTTTAAAAATATATATACTTCAATATCTATCTTGAAATATTATACATGCATGAGAAAAGAAGCAAATTATACTCTTGTTTATAGTCAACAAATATAAAAGCCACATTTTAAAAAGCTCTAAGAAATTTAACATATCTTAGGTCAGTCAACTACTGTTTATTAGAAAGATGCTTTGCTGCTTTTGATGTATTTTCCAAACCAAATCATTGCTTGCTTCTATTTGGAATCAATTATTCCTTGGAGATGTATATCTGCCAGAAAATATCTGAACTCTTCAATATATGGAGCAAGATTTATAGTCTCCTTATACTTTTAAATCACTTTTCATGTCTATGTGTGACACAGTGTAGGCAGAATCTTGAAGCATTAAGCTATGAGAAGCTAGGATTGGGGTACACTGAAAATCTTACAGTGAGACCATGAGACCTGAGAGCCACTACATTATTTCCTGCTTGAGAACGCCAAGTAGCATTTTATCCTGTGTTTCTCAGACAACTTTGATCAAAACTCAAATGCCCTTGTAGCTTTTAATAAAAAGCATCTGCTGTAACTTTAATTCACCTCCAAAGTAAAATACTTTTGTACAAAACATAACATGTGTATGCCTAGCTTCATATAATTGAAATAACTGCTTTATCAATAAAAAGCAGTTCATCGGACTTCCAAAAGCGACTGCTTCACTGAGTTTCACCAAAAGGCAAAACTAACCCAAAATGTGACTTTGGCAAATAAATTTAATAGACACTTTAATAGACATCTTGTAGAGGCCAACCCAAATCTACATCTGGAGCTATTTGACCATGAAAATTAATTCAAGAATTCCTATTGCCTCAAACGAAGCCAGAGATATTTATTTTTAGGGGTGATGCAGCTTCATTCTTTCTCCTTAATATGGATCTAATACAGTGGACTACATCGAGATTGTTGTTGAAACTAGTAACATAGCTTTTGACATTACAAAGAATTAAAGATGAGAAAGATAAAACTAATAAAATTAAAACTAGAATTTCAGTCACTGAAAATGAATTTCCTCTCCAGAAACCAACTTCCATGATTATTAAATAGCATAAAAAGATGCATAAATATACCACAACTCTGCACTGCATGGAAGGTGATACAGTGTGTCAGGAATGTGGATTCTAATCGTGGTCTTGCCACCATCCAGTTGTGATATCCAGGATGGGTATTTTTATCTCTGCTGAGCTTTAGAGTTAATAATAACACCTTACCCACTGAGCAAGGCTGTTGAGAGAATCCAGCCTGTGAAGAAAGTGTGTGGATGCTTTAGAAAGAGAACAAAATCTGCCTTTGTAACAGTCAAACTTGAGTTTGAAAATAGACCGTGTCACTTCTAGGTCAAGATATTGGTCTAATCATATGACCTTCCTGTGTCTCTAAGTCCTCATCTAAAAAATGGAGCTTGAAGTAATGTAAAGCTTACTGACTTCATTTCTTTTTTAATTAAATGTGCCTATTTTCATTGTTCATTTTTTGGACACTATTTGATTTCTCCCCTCAGGTATAGTCCCCTTAGTTCTACCATCACCATGGCACCTGTGACCTATCACCACAGTCCCTTGTGCTCTTCCTCCCCTGTTTTGACTCCTCTCCCACTCCTTCCCCTGATGTCTTCCTCAGATCTAAGGTCAGCATGCAAATTTTGTCTTTTCCTGAAACTTTGTTCAGTTTTCTATATTCCACATATAAGTGAAGCCATCCAATATTTATCTTCTTTCTTCTAACTCATTTCGTTTAGCATAGTCCCTTCCAGCTCCATCCATGTTGCTGCAAATGGCATGAGTTTATCTTTTTTGAACACTATGTAGTATTCCATTGCGTATACACATATATATACACACACACACACACCACATCTTCTTGATCCATTCATGTGACTTCTTAAAGTGATTAAGTATCACAATATATTAAATATTTTTTATATAATAGGTGCTTGATAAATAGGAGTTGATTTATTACTCGTATATGAAATGTTTGGGGAATATAAAAGTACTTGCATATACAAGTCATTCAGGCCATAGAATATAGTGATGTAAGTAGGAAAAAGAGGTCTTCACTCAGCATGGCTGCCCTGTGAGCTGTACGTTCCTTGTCCTTTGCCAAAACCTCTTTCTAGCAGGTCCCCTACATCTTTGAAAAGTGTACGATTCCACTTAGTGTTGACCACTAGAATAATAACACTGGTCAACAGTGAGATCATAACTGACTTAAAAAGCCCTAATCTGTAGTATCTTGGTGTGCTGAACATGAATATAGCCCTGAAAAATTTTTATTAGCTCTCGTTTTGAACATATTTAATTAATTCATTTTATATGTTTCACCATGTAAATTTATCCAGTAGGACTGCAACAACATTCTAAATCAGTCTAGAATGATGTAATATTGCATTGCATTGCACAATACCATCATGCACACATCATCCCGAGTTGATTGCATCATTTTCTGATGCAATGCAATACTACTGCCAGGCGGCTGCTGAAGTAAGCTGACGTCAGCAGTGCACTAGAGAAAGCCCTGATGGAAAGGTTGAGCATTGAAAATATTTCAGACTGTGCGAGACAGTATAAGCTACTGTTACATAGAACTGCTATTAGTTTATCCATTTAGGCACAATACAGAACAGTAATGACTCAAAAGTGTGTTAATAGCGTGGACAATTTCTGCTCTATTTGTGGGGAAGTGACATTTGCCAACCAGAAGAAAAGTATCACTTCTCAAGTGAAAAAGACTTATCATCTTTACTTCAGATGCAAGGTTGGTGACCAAGACAAGCCTTGGGCCCCGCATATACGCTGTGCTACATGTCCAACACAGCTTTCACAGTGGTTCAATGGCAAAAGACCATCAAAACTTTTTGTAGTCCCCATGGTGTGGAGAGAGCCAACCACATAAAAGACTGGTACTTCTGCTTGGTTCCTCCTCTTTCCAGCGGAATAATGAAGCAAAAGTCGTCGAGAGCAGTTTACCCAAACATTCCTTCTGCACTGAGATTACCAGTTCAACAACTTGCTGCAGGGTGATGAGAAACAAGCATGGAATGCTTTTCGCCTAGTGTCTGCAAACTTTCTTGGGAATGTTAGGGCAGAAAACTACAAGGAAGTAGTAGAAGACATGCTGATGCAGTATCAGAAACTTGGCTGCAATAGGTCTCTAAAGATCCACTTCCTTCATCCCATCTGGATTTCTTGCCTGAAAACTGTGGTATGGTTAGTGATGAACATGGTGAACGTTTTCATCAAGATAGTGCATCAATGGAACAAAGATACCAGGGAAAATGGTCCACTACAATGCTGGCTGAATACTGCTGGACACTCCCCAGAGATGCTCCTGAACAGCTATACAAGAGACAAGTGAAGAAATCTAAGAAGTCTATGACTTGATTTTTTACAGGTATTAACCATAGGCCTATTACTATTGGCACGCATTTAATGATGCAAACATCAATTTATTGCAGATTACAAAAAAACTAGAGCCAAAATTAGAATTTGACTGTCATATTGGTGTTGCGCACATACAAATTGATAGGAAATGACTAATTTTATTTCAGTGATGACTTTCGTAAAAATTTGTTGACTAGTGTAATGTATGACATTAGCTTAACACTTCCTTTTATTAGCAAAGATGACTTAATTTTATACACTTTATCATTATAAACAAACATTTTCTTTATCTGCTTCCCTCATAGGTTTCTGATTCAGGGAAGCCTCATTTCCAAGCCACAAGATGCCCATCATGAACTCTGCCTACAAGAATATTGTGGTTAGCGTAGTTTTGCAATCAAATGTTTATTATTTAAAACAAATCACATAGATTTTTAAGCTCTGAGCCAAAGAAGTTCCTAAGTAATACTCCTCTCAAAGTCAAGTAAGTCTCTAAGTTACTAAATTCCTAAGTCAGAACATGAATGATAATAACTCCTCCAAACTTAGGAAGGGCTATATACTATAAATGATGTGTAGCAGGCACTGGGAAACACAATTCAATTGGCATCTCTCTACCGCCTGTAACAGTTCAGAACATTTGCAGGTTTCCCTGTGCCAGTAAAACATTGGAAGGCGGCAGCTTTTGTAATAGGATCATTGGCTAAAATGAAATGAGTCAATCTGATCAATAGAAATTGCACATGTAGAAAAGAGCTCTTAATGGATCTTAATCTCCATTAGGTTGAGTCGGAGGAAGTTGCAGGGGAAGCTGCATCGCATTTCAGCCATTTATAGTTGCATCATGGTCCATGAGCAGCTTTCAGGGAATGGGAGTGCTCTTCCCGGGGTGCTCTGGGACACCCATCAATGGGATGGTAAATTCTTGCATCATCGGTGTCCCGGAAATGCTCTGGGGGATACTCTGGAGAATTGTCTCCAAGGCTTATGAAAATTTTAGCAGGAATTCACTGTGGGTCACCAGAAGAACATTAGCACATGAAGCTTTTCTGTCATGTGTAATTAAATGTGGTTTAGAATCCCTTAGATGTGATTTATATTACCAGAAGAAACAGTTCCAAGTTTGTTACAGAGGTCCACGAAGTGTGTGCTATAGGGAGAACAGTATTAAGTTTTTCCAGGAGTAGGCACACTTTGTGTATGACACAGAAATATAAAAAACATAATGTTTGGATGCCCAGAATGTGAAAACAACTGCCTCTCAATTTAATATATAATAGAGAAAACTCTATGTGGAAATTCGAAAGAAAAGGAAAATTGCACACAATTTAGAAGACTATCCATTGTACATGCACTTGGAAATTACAGCACAATATCTCCTAATTAATGCTGATTGAGTACTTTGGTTTCAAAAATTGAAAAGCATAATACATGGACACTGCATTACACATTCACACACCCTCCCCACAAAGTCCTTGATGTCAGAGACCAAAATAGAGAAGCCGATGGCATATGCTTCATTGCTTTTTCCTTACTCTAAGTGAAACTTTATGATTTAAATTCTGGTATTAATGAAAATGAAACTGCCTAGAGCTTTGGCACAAACAATTAATCCCAAATATTTCGACTACTTAATTGAAAGTAAGAGTTATTTTTTCTATATCATCAATAATTTCAAATATAGATGCTTTCTTCCCCTACGATTCCATAACACATTACTATCACTTTATATCTTAATTGTTCATTCACATGTCTGACTCTGAACTTGATTACACCTAAGTGAAATGTGAATCCTTTGAAAACCAAAAGGTATCTTTTCATTTCATGCTGTGTGTTTAAGCATGCTGGTATAAATAGATTTATGTATGAATAAATGCAAAAGCAGTAAGCAAATTTATATACCATAATCTTTCTGTGGTGCATTTAGGAAACATGACCTATTTTATAATGCTTTGAGAGCCCTTTGGAGGTATGTTAAAATATCACCGTGACACAAAAAACTGAAAGTAGGGGGAAAAAAGCCAGATTTGTATATATATCCAGGTACTTCCATAATAGAGAATATGACATCTTTGAACTTTTCAGATAGGCTCTTTTATCGTTTTCAGTTAGGAATTAAAAAAACTGAGTCACAAATATTTTCTGTCTTGGACTTTTCTGCTTATAAACATGTAGTCAAATATGTTTAATTCTCATGTGATCAAACAGACAGAAAATAAAGTGTTTTGTGTAAATCAATTATTGATATCAGAAGAACTATGTAAGAATTTGCGTTTAAGGTGTCCTATCATTATTATC
Source organism: Scalopus aquaticus (assembly GCA_004024925.1). Lineage (NCBI taxonomy): Eukaryota > Metazoa > Chordata > Mammalia > Eulipotyphla > Talpidae > Scalopus > Scalopus aquaticus. The sequence goes on from PVIJ01014529.1 coordinate 25,622, forward strand.
TATTAATTCCTTCTACCCAAGGTAATTTCAAAACAATCATACACAAACAATGTACCTAGCATATAATATAGATTCAATAAATGTATTTGAAAGAACAAATGACTGAATCTTGCTTTAAGAAAATAACAGAAAGAAGCATCAACTTATGGTACCACACCACAAATAATCTCTCTTTCCCAACCCATGAGATAGTATTTCTTTATGTTTAAAAAATATCATAAAATTTTTTACCAGGAGTCATTGGTGGGTCAACCAAAAGAATATTAGCTCATGCAGCTGACATTCTTGGACTCCCAGAATGTCCTTTACCTTCTGCGAACAACTTGCAAATACATTTAATGATGTGGGAGTTGAGGACAGACAGGAGGGAGTGCTTTTGGTAATGAAACTATTGATGGCATAATACGTCTCTAATAATTTCAAACTGTCTTATTATTTATTACAAAAATATGAAGGTTAAGTCAAGAGAGAATTTCCCAACTCTTTAATTAATCAACATTATTTGATTTGATAATACTTAACTCACCCTGTCTTTTGGGAGAAATTTCCTTTTCATATATACTCTTGATCATAGATAGGCTTAGATCCAACTTATTATACCACTATTTAGGAAAGGGAAAGAGAAAATTTGCCAACATTTGTCTTGGTTTAATAAATACTGATTTTCTAAAACTTAGCAAATGTTGATTTTACTTGGTATTTCCAAAGATCTTTTAACTTACAATTTCTTTCAGTACAAAAAGATTCTAGAGTGCAATAATTACAATAGACCCCAGTGGGAGGTTTTGGGCTCAGCTGTAAGGAGCAATTAAGTTCAGGTTCTGAGCTATTGCGTGACTTTTGTGAGAGCAATGTAGAAGTGTCTGTCTCCATCGATGACTGGACAAGTCACTTCACTCAGTCATCATAATCTCTGTTTCGTAGGTTCCAGGAACTGGCCCAGCTGTGGGCCTGGAACTCCATTCACTCTAAAATATATGATCAATCAATCACTATTATAAATGATGAGCCCAGGCAAAGGTCTCTTATCAAGAAATCGCTTAAGAATTTGTTTTAAGTAAATTCAACTTTTAAAAATTATGTACTCTAGTTAGCTCTAGAGGTATAAGCCCCTTAGGAAGAGCATGAAATTGAGCTTATTTCTTCCAATAGAAAATGTCTATCTGTTCAAAACAATAAGCTTATTAGACTAAGAGACATTCTTTTCAAATTTGGTGTGGTAGATTAATTCTAAACAAAATTTAGGACAATTTTTTTTTTTCCCAAAAGGAATAACTTGATGAGGAGTGAAAGATTTTTAGGCATAATTTTCTCACTGTGATCAGTTTTATAGAGTGTTTTATTTCCATGAACTATCAGATCAAAACAATTTAAGATCATTTAAGAACCCAACAATGACAGCGGCAATATTACCTAGCAATTATGGACAGAAACTCAAGAGTCAGATTGTCTAGATTTGAATACAGAATACTCCAGTTACTAGCTGTGCTAATATATCTATTCTTCAGTTTCCACTCTGTTAAATTAGAACAATAATAAAGATGCATACCTTCTAGGTTTAGGTACGTAAGAGCAAATGTGTTTATATGTGTAAAGCCTTTAACTCAGTGACTGGAAAATTGTAAGTAAAACAATTGAGATTTGTTATTGATGTAGATAATGATGATGAGCAGTGACCCAATGGATACAAACACTGGAACAGCCATTATAGTGGAGGCCACTGTATCTTGATTTTAAAGTGAAAATCAGAATCAACAAAAATATATTCATAGTACATGTAAACATCAATGTAAATTGTGTTAACTGGGATTAAGTCCTTATTCCCTCCCTGTCTTATAATTTATAGCTACAGATACACAGAACACATGACTTACTCTTCTCCTTCTCCCCACCCCCCAACACATGCACTTCAGAAAAATATACTTCTTACTTTTTTTTAATTCTGATAATGTTTTAATTATCACATAAAATCAATTCACTTCCTACTTACTTTCAGGAAATGCAAATCAGTATCAAGCATCAAGCATAAATGCAAACTCATTGAATTGAATGGCATTTCCCAATATTAATTACATTTCAATTAACTCCATCAATTTCAAGTAACTCCACACAATGCATCAGTTCTTTCAATTATAAAGAAATACCTTTTACAGTTCATTTTATTCTCTCTAGCTCATCAGGATATAGTTCCTTCATGGACAAGATGGTCTATTGGTAACAAATGTCTTTAAAATTATTTTATGCTAAATGGAAATCATCCTTGCTATATTGCACAGAACTCTAGGATCTCTGTCAAGTGGCTGTACAAGTGTTTAAGATTTTAAATGCTTCTTTAGGGAAACCACCACCTTTACTGCAGGTCTTTCTGTAGTCCCTGCCCAGGTGCTAGTGGGTAGGCTCTGTGCCCAAGAGAAAATAAGGCTTCAGTTCTTACACAAACAAATGAAAATATTCACTTTTCTGCCTACACATTTAATACATAAAATATATGGTCCCAGGTTAACCTTAGAAAGCACAGAACAGCTGCCTTCTTTTGAAAGAAATTGATCATTATCTAACTGTGTCCTAGAAACTCACAATAACTTAATCAAATAATTTGATATTAAAAAGAATGTTCAAATGGGCTTGTGAATTCTTTACTCCACCTTCACTAACTCTCTCCCAAAATTAATACGAATTATCAAAAAAGAAAATTACTCAACCCTTAATTAACATTTAAAATTAGATTACAATTACTAGATTACAATTTTATGTCATAACTTATGCTTTTATAGGTCAAACTAAGAAGTTTTCTTTTGAACAGTGCTTGTGGCTTTTGCAAAATCATAATCAGGGAAAAAAGTTTTCTGCCTACTATCAAAACTGTATCAGAAAAGTACACTCATAATAAAACTGTGCCTTTAATTTAGTTCGGAAAAAAGTTATTCTCTGCAAACCAACATACTGTATGTATTTTATTTGATCAGGCAATGAGACCTATGTGTCTCAGTGTTTCCCTTTGTGACTTAGCTGCTAAGATACAATGACATAATTTATGAAAAGGTGTAAGTGCTGGGCATAGTAAGCACTCCATTACAGCTAGTTCCCATTATTGACTATTATTAAAAACTATAATTTTAGTTTAAGTGCCAGATGACATTTCCTTAATCTGTTGCTATAGATGCTCTCTGTTCTAATTTTATGTTTAATTATCCTCTTTTGTTGTCATATAGGCCACGTCAAAATTGGCATGTTAAGTTCAAATGAACAATTTTAAAACAAGTAGAAACTCAGTGGGGTATTTTGTTATTTCAAAATAGTAGAAGAGTTCATTTCAAAGTTACAAATTAGAATTGATGATAAAAGTATAAATAAGACTATGATTAATAAAGTGTGTGAATTGTTCCTACCATGATGAGAATATTTGTTCAAATTCAGCACATAACTACAATTTTTTTATTTATAGTTACACATAGTAAAGCCTCAGTAGGTCAAATTAGTTGGGAGTGGTGGAAACTCTTTGTTCATATAATGAATGAAAAGTTTAAACGATTGAATATATAACTAATGCAGTTGTATTATTTTGGGGAAAAAAAAAAAGCAGAAGCCAAGAAAATCCAAGTGGAAAGTGATGAGAGACAGAATGAAGGTCACAGCAGTGAGACAGAAGTCCAAGGGCAAAGGAGAGTTTCAGTAAATGATCTGGGATGCACAGAGGTGCAGAAGATTGAGTGTCCTTGCTTTGAACTCTGAGATGATTACAGGAAGATGCAGCAGCACATGGGCTGTTCGAAGCACAGAAATGAAGGCATTTCCAGATTTCTCTATCCAAGCTGGAAATTGCAACCTTTTTAAGACATTATATGAATTCTTTATAATTTTGTTCCCATTTTTAGTTACTGTAAATAGTCCTAAAATCATGGGCTATTGAAGCAGGAAGGAACCCCATGGACCATACAGCCAGAACTTTCATTTTGAAGCTAAGGAAACTGCAGCTTAGAAAGGTTACCCAAGGCCACACAGCTGGTCAGTTAAACAGCCAATACTTAATATCAGGTTTCCTAATTCTTAGTTCAGTGCTCTATGCCCAGCTGTCTTCCCATGATAGGATGACCAAATGGCCTTCTTTGTCTGATTTTAATATTGAAAATCCCAAATCCCAGGAAAACCCCTCAGGCCCAAGCAAACCAAGATGGTTGGTCACGCTAATGGAGATTTGAACTATTATTCATATTTCCATAATCTTCAAAAAGTAGTTTTCATGACTTATCATGGCAAAAATTCACCATGCAATAGTCTGGCCAAAACAATTACAGAATAAAGAGCACCATTAACATTAAAGAGGGTGTCTTTATGTTGTCATAGTAGAAGAAAAAATAAGAACCTCTTCATTTCCTAATCTCACTTATAATGAGATTTCTTGCCATCAGTCCCAGTATATGCTATCAAGCTCCTCCACATCCCAACCATATTAGCATTACAGAAAACTGCTAAAATTTGCAGAGAATTTTTCCCCCTAAATGAATGATAATCTATCTGGACAATATCCCAAAAGGCAGCAGAGAGTGGGGTTTGATACCAGCCAACTTTGCTTCCTACCGAAAATATGTAGAGTAGGTTAGAAAGAATCAAGCAAATAAACCTTAGAGATACTAAACTATCTGCTTTTCTCCAAAGTCACCCAGAAGCAAAAGATCTGCTATCTTAATAAATATTCCAGTTGGAGCAAACTGAAAAGCAAACTGCAAGGTTATTTTGCTTTTCTTGGGGAAAAAGGCAGAGACATGGAGAAGTGACGGTCTCTGCAGCAAGAGATCCTCAAACAAAGGATGATCTGCACCTTGGGGTCTCTCTGAGCCACTCAGATTTGGCTTGGCCTTTCCTTTTCTCATGAGCTGTGCTGCAGGCACCTTCACCAAACAACCAGCTTTCTCTTTCTTTATATGCAGCCAGCAAAGACCCAGCACCGACAGTCATCCCAGGCAACTGCAAGCATCAGATATTAGCTTCCATACCTCTGTGGAGGGTACCAAGAATTTTAATTTCAGATTAAGCTACCCTGACCTTATAAAGTAGAAATGCTTAGCAAGAAGACAGAGAAGGAAAGAGCATGCTGTTCTTGCCTCTGGACTCACACCTAATATGAAAACCTTTGGAGAAATGGGTAGGTTGTCTCTTCTTTGTCCTTTGCTCCTCTTTGATTTTGTTTCGAAGAAGTTTGTGAGGTGGGGGTGGAGCACTATTTTATCAATTCCATTCACATTGCAGAAACCACAATATCTTACTTTAACTTAAAAAAAAAAATCCTCTTACCTTGCATGGACCTTAATGGTATGGAAACAAGCCTGGTCTCTAAAAGTTGCTTTCTTAGCAAAGTGTGCAGTTCCCAGCAATGTGTTGGTAAAGGCACAGCACAGCTTGAGTAGTTTCCTTTAAACTTTCTTTTTTGAAAGTCTGTGGGATCCTAGAAAACACCCAGTTGTGGATGAGGGTGGCTTGAAATAACAGATTATAAATTCACACACTTTCTGTGGATGAGAAAGATGAAACTATAATTTCAATAGGCTCTGCACTCTCCCCCCATCACAAGAAATTGACTATTTGCAGACTGGCAGCACCTCTAAGGCTTCTTGATGGAATCAGAGCCCACGAGCTGCCCTCTGGCTCTGCCTTTTCAGACTGGCTTTCTACAGAGCGCATAATGTGATACCCCAGCACATTCTCACCCCTTTTGATTTAGTTCTGTTATCTGTTGTTGTTGTTGGGGTTGTTATTTTTGTTTTAGGAAGTGTCTCTGGGAAGAACTCAAGACATAAAGTTTGAAGACTTGCCTTTGAACCCCAGTTCTAACACTAATTGTCTTGACCTTGAACAGTTTCCTGAGCCTGTCTTCCTGTCAGTTTCCCATCTAGAATATGGCAATAATGACATAACTCCACAGGTTCGGGAAGAAGTATCATAACACAGGTGAAAGTGCTGACACACAGTAGGTGCCAAGATATTTAGAGAATGCTAAGGAAGAATCATTACCAAATATCACATATTCTTGTGCCTATCACCATCATAGGTTGGTTCAGCAAGATTGAAAAAAAAGATGTGACCTAAAATGAATTGCAGTCTCATAATGGCTAACATCTATTCAGCATCTATGATGTGGCAATGCTATGCCAAATATTTTAACATACTTTATCTTGCTTCATTCTCACAACTCTCTGAGGTAAATATTAGGATGGCCATTCTGAAAATGAGAAAAATGAAACATTGAAAACTTAAATAGATTTCCCAAAATCACACAACTAAAATGTTGTAAAGCTGGGGCTACAATACAGGTCAATTTATCATTATATTGCCCTCCAGTGCAAGCTCAGAAATCTATATGCTCACACACACGTCTAGTAATATTCTAGAATATTCTCCACTCTCATTCAGTACGCAGAGAGTTAAGGCAAAGATAACAAAATAGCATAAACAGCTGGTTCCAAGGTGCTAGTTGCTCTTCTGTGATACCATTTTGTTTGTGCTCTGCAGCTGTACCAGAAAGTTTTTGTTCTCTGAAGAAAATACTGAACTGAAAAGATAATTGGTATTCAAGACACACATGTTTTCTACCAGCAAATAAGAAGCAAGCACAACAGTATTCTTGAAGGATGCTGATTTTTTATGTTTTGCAATTCTGCATTTTCAAAAATCACATCTGTTTTGTGAGTGACTAAAAACTCTGGAGGAAGAATTTGAAAAAGGAAATAAAATTGTGTTTCTGAGCATTTTACTCCTTGCTGCCTTCAAATGATATTTGTTTAGTTGGCCCATTTTCCCAAAAACATTGTCAAGGCAGAAGTTTTTCTATTTCCTGCCCATATTTTTGACAGGTTTGAAATGATGTTCCAGTGGCAAATGTTTTAAAAGTTTCTTTTAGCACTTTCCCCCATGTATCAAATCATCTTTTCAGTTGAACACTCAAAAAAAAAAAGTGCCTTCTAGGAATATAAATGAATATAATGCATCCCATTTATATAAACCATTTCTTGGAGGAACTCAAAAGTATTTTACTGTCTTCACTTTCTAGGCTGTTTGTTTTTGCCAGTGCATCAACAAATACAAAAGTTTAAGAGAGCCATTTCTTATTCATTCCCATTGCTTTGATTTATCACTTCCTCTTCCATAAATTTCCAGTCCCTTTTCACATAAAAAGAGGCAGTATCTTACGTAGTTTGTCAAGCAAACCTTAGTTTTAGAGAAAAATGAATATTAACTAAGGTGATATAAGGCAGTGCCCACTATAAAAGGTGCAGTGTCAGGCAGACCCCTTAGCCCTCCAAATCTATATGTGGCAACTCTGCAGGAGTTGCCTCCCTAATCCAGAAAAACATGAGAGCTGCCACATTATGACTGGCAGAATCAGGGCCCTTTAAGGTGGGCAAGAACTCCTAGATTGCAGGTGTGAATCTTTCTCCTCCTGCCTTTGCCCAAAATTTATGGAGTCATACATCACCAAGAAATGAAATATAAATGAATCTTTGGGAACATTCAAGAGGCAGAAATCTCCCAAGTTGTTTTGACAATTTAGTTCTCATTTATCTAGTCCCATAATTCACAAGTCATAAACCTTATTTGTTGAAGGCTTCTTTCTCACAGTTTACATACATCATTTTTGCTGTGATATCATAGTCACACACAGTTCTACTTCTTTGGATTTTAGACATGGACTAGCTGAACATACCTGCCTCTGAGCTTTTTTTTTTTTTTTCCCCTGCACAATCCTTCTAACCCTTTGATATCTATTCACTCCACATCCCCTCTGTGGCAGTATTTCAGCAAGAAGTCTCAGACTACTTCACACATTGGGTGACTCCATGGTTACAAGCCTGTGGAGACCAAAGTTACAGATGAGTCTGTCAAGAAAAAGAATCTATCTCATCCTACAAGTCAAAATTCTCATCAGGAAAGATCAAACAGAAGGTTACCACTAAGGGATGCTCACAGATACAGAAAATTAAATATAATTAATAAAAGTAGCAGTATTATTTGTCAGGATTTCATAGGCAGGATAGTTTAGCCATGCTTGATGATGTGTGATGCGGACCTGATGAGGTAACATTCTCTTTTGAAGATCTCTTGATGTCACCAGTCAGCTCATCTCATGCATATTACAAAATAGCCCCCACCAGTTCCCCACAATGAAGTCATGTTTCTTCACAGGGTTACTTATCTGGAGAAACCCCTAACTCTGGAAGTTCTGGTGCAACCCAAAGTATAAACCCCAAACATCAAAAATAGGGCAGGGCTGTGGATCGCAGATCCACTTTTAAGTCAAGTCAAGCATGGCAAAAGCTAAAATGGGCATAGTGGCCATATTCATTGCTTCCTTTAGACAGGATGCCTGGGTCACTTAGACAAATTCAGATTTTGCATATTTTCATTTACTATCTTGTTTTCTACTGTTTATATTCTATATTTTCCATTTTGTATAATAAAATTATTTTCATAGATGTTTCCAGGGTTGCATTTATTTTCTTCCAATGAGTCTATTTATTCTTCCATATTGCACATTGCCCCTCTTTTTAAATTACTCATTTTACATCTCCCCTTCTTATTGTGAACTTGGACTCTTTCCATACACATTTCTACCTTTCTATTTCCATATTCATTCAAACTGACTACAAATGATATGATCTCACCTTTTCAAATTTTATTTGACTCTCAAAGTCCATTTCAAATTCCGAATCTTCTGCCTAGATGTCTGAGATATTTCTAACCACTATAGATGTCTTCACTTGGGAACTGTCCACAACCTCATAGGAGGAACCACAATATACGCATTTCAACAGTTGTATGACATTGCCCTAACTAAAAACCTATAGCCATCCACTAACAATAAACACAGAACTGAGCACAAAAGAAGTATTCAATAAATGTGTTACATTAAATACAGACCAGGGGGAAAAAAAAAAACTTCAAATGTAGCTATGCTTAAAAATTTTCAATAATCATATAAATATCCAACAGTGTTTACAAAGCACCTAAAATCCTGAGGGTGATCTTGTGGGGTGAGTGGTGTGCAATACACATATGTCATAATCACTGTCCTCTAAAAATTGAATGGGAAGGATACAAATAAGAATAAAGAAGTGCATTCATGCCCCAGTACATTTTGTGTCGAAATAATTAAAGGGAACAGTAAGAGCAAAATAGAGAAAGCAGTGAATTCTATCCTGATTCAGGATTGACTTTGTTGAGGAAATGATTGAGTTAGCTGGGTTTTGGAAAAATGAGTAAGTGGAAGAAAGGAGAGAACGTTGTGGACAAAGAGGGAGCCATTTGAGTAAAGTTGGTATGAAATATTAACAATCTACAAAAATCTTAATTCAGTAAGTATGTGAAAGAATCTAAGAATTAGCCTCTGCATAATTCTTATGCAGGTGAACCCAGAACCATACTTGGAAAAGCTTAATACACATTCCAATGCTTAAAGGGCTTACTCAGAAACATGTAACAGTGGCAAAATGCCTCATCTAGCTTGGTGAGAAGTAGCTCTTATGGGTCTTTTCTCCACACCCTTTACTGGAAAAATCTTCCAAATCTACACCCTATCACATTACATCTATGTTTAAAATATTTCAGTGACTTCCCACTGCTCAGAGAAGAGCAGCCAGGGCTTTGATGAAGCAACCTTGGCCTCACACAAGTTGATGTTCTTCCCACTCAACTTCTACAATTATATTAAGTTCCATGCCTTCTGCTGATGCTTATAGTTGTTTGGAAGTTGTTAAAATTTAAAACATAAAGAGAAGGCTTTCTACTGAAGGTATTCGATTAAATAAGGTTATTATTCTTGTGGAAACATAGGGTCAACTTAAGTGTTGCAAGTGACATGGCAGTGGACTTCCTTTTTGTCTATGGGGTGTAAAATTGCCTCATAAATATAATTAAGTCCAGGGTTCAAAATTCTGATAGGATGGCAGATGATATCCCATGAAATGATAAAAACATGAAGCAAAAAGCTTTCTATTCCCCCACCCCTAAAAAAAAATGTGTACACACATGTATACAACCACACAGTTTCTCACAGGCGTACAAACATACACACACACACACACACACACACACACACACACACACAGATGTCTCATACCACTGGAGGGCATCCTGGAATATGTGCATTACCAAAATATTCAGTGATAAAGACATTTTCTTCCTGGCACATTAGAGAGAGAAACTGAGACCAGACAGCTAGTAAGATAAGACGCACTCTCCACTAAGCACATGCCACTTTGGCAAACACAAATATCACTCACTCACACACACATGTACTCAAGCCTGTGCATAATTCTCCTGACAACTCCAACTTATAACATTAGCATATGAATGCTGGGGTTTACAGTGATATTTGCCCACCAAATGGAGTTTATAATAAAAATGCAATGAAAAGTATCTGAAAGATTACTCTTCCCTCTGCATTGAGTTTGTCAGAGCCTGTATGTAAAATACCTGTAATATCTGTATAGAAATCAGTGTAACTATATTCTTCCTGCATGCACCTATAAAAAAAACCTGAAATAGTTAGGACAGTATTAAATTTATACCCCCTTCCCAAATAATGCATAAAATAAATGGCTCCAATTTCCTACCTTTGTGCAGATATCTCTCTCCTGGTTTCTAATATTTCACATATATTAGGCCAAGTATGATTTTTTTTTCAGCCTCTCTATCTTCATTTTATGTTTGTTAGATGTCCTTTTCCTAGCTGCCAAGAATTTTTCACAACTCCAGGAGGAAGATTCTACAATTGTACCCATAATCTACTCAAATATAAACCAGGAATTATTAACATATCTGACATATATTTCCCAGTATATTATAAGCTAGTTCCTTAGAAGGCATGACATTGACTTGTTCATCTTAAAGACATGCCATTTTGAAGTCATGTGACTAAAAAGGCAGCAACTTATTATTATGTGGGCTTTCAGGTTGGTTGAATGGTTCCTCTCATGCCTTCACCTGGCTCACACACGAAACTCCGTATATCTAAAGCCAGACTGATGGTTGGAGGACATCACTCACATGTCTGGCTGTAGGTGTCAGCTGTCAGTTGGGCTTCCTTGGTCCTTTTCTGCACGGCCTCTCATCTCCAGTTGGCCAGATGGTATCTCTTACACACTGTTTTAAGGCAAAGCTGCAAGGCCTCTTATAGCCTTCCCTCAAAAATCTCATTGCATCAGGCCTTCCTGGTGGCTCAGGGGGTTAAGTGTCATCACTATTAACCTATTGGCAGCCACTGCATCATGAGTTCGATCCCAGGCCAGGGAGCTGACCCACATGGCGCAGCAGACCTCTCCTGTCCCTCCCATTGCTCCCCTCAGCAGTGTATTTCAGTAGATCCACCTGTTCTGCTTCCCACTGTCTCTGGTGAATCCTCTCACCCCATCCCAGGTCTTGTATGCATAAATAAAACTGAAAAAGAAAAATCTCATCACATCATTTTACCAAGTATTGTTTGTCAAAGTCAGAGGTTAATCCAGGTAAAGGTACAGATGAGAGAAACAGGTGCCCCCTGGTGGTGGAATGGACATCAAAGTCAACTGGCAAAGGGAAGGCACCCAAGAATGAGAAGCAGCTTTGTAGTCATCTTTATAAACAATTTATCACACCAACACAGACCTAAAGTATCCATAGTAGTCAAAAATTATGAGTTTAATCCAATTACCCATTTATTCATTCACCTACTTAACAAACACTTATCAAGTGCCTACAATGTAAAAAGTACTTTCTTAAGCTTTAGAAATAGAACAAGGCAGAAGTAGGTTGACATGCTAATTACTTCAAACTGGGAAATGTGTAAGTTTCTAGACTTTAGGAAAAGCCCGTTCAGGCTTTAAGCTAAGAGAAATAAGGTTTCTCATGTAAATGAGACCAATCCTAATCGTGTCCATGTCCTGTTCTTATATACTGCAGAAACTCCCTACTGTTTGATCTTATATTCTACTGTAAGTCAAACTTTGTATTATCTTCCATGCTATTCAGTTTTTCTTCACCTTTGTCTTTTGAAAGAGAGAAAACTGATCTCCATGGTTACCATTAATTTCCCACACTCTAACATTATACCTACTAGAATTTTAATGATTTTGAGAAATGTGATATATGATTTCGAAAAAAAAAATTTCTATTAGGGAAAGAATCACTGCCTCAACCTCATTTTATACATGCCATTGTTTGGAAAAGAGTGATATTATAACCAGAATAAATAATAAGAATCTATATGGGCAAAGGCTGTTCTAATTTTTAAGCCCTAATTCCTTAGTTTTCTAGAAATAAGAAGCACTTTCTTTCAATTTTCTTTGTCTTTGGTTCAATCCTCCTCCTCCTCCTAGATATTGGTGGTTCTAAGATCACAGCCATGGACAGATGGGTTTTTTACCTTATGCTCTCTCACTCTATAATCTTACCTAAAAGAATGTGTGCATGTGTGTATGTACATGAGTGTATGCACACAGATGCACATATTGATGCAGGCATATATGCATGTATATGTGTGTAATAAAGTCTAAAGCTCAAGAAAATGATGGGTTTGAGAAATAAATTTGAGAAGCATTAATTTAAAGAACTGAAGTGAAAGCATGTTTTCTCTAACAGAAAACAAACTCAAAATCAGTAACAAAAGATGACAAGAGAATTCTCAAAAATTTTGAAAACTTTTAGTAAGCATTATTCAAAGGAAAAAAAAACCCACATTCTTTGAAATTAGAACATTCAAAAATTGTCAGGAAAAAGGGGGGTGGATAAATCTGAGTAGCAGTGTTTTTAATTTTAAAATCAAGCATGCAATTTAAAACCTCCTACAAAGAAAACTTTAAGTCTTTTTGAGATCTAAGGGGAAAAAAGCACCCGTCTTGCCTTAATCCAAATCAATGAGGCCAATATAACTTTAATATCATTCAAAAGCATTAAAAGAAAGGGAGACCATAGAACAATATCTCTTATGAACACGTGAAAATCATTTATTTTAGCAAATAAACTATAGCAATATATAGAAAAGATATGATCAAAAAGTGGAATTTATATGAAATTCATGATTAATTTAGGATCACAAAATCAATCAGTAAAATCACCATCTCAACAGAACAAAGGAGAAAAAAAATTACATGGCTGTCTCAAAATATCAAATACAAAAAATATTTGATAAAATTAACTTTCTCAATAACTATGAAATGTTAGGACTGAATTGAATCAAATTAAGATGAAGCTTCTCAAAATGTTACTAGATACACCATGTGATTTAACAACTCCACTCCTTGGTATTTATCCAAAGAATGCAAAACCAACAATTTAAAAGGATATGACACCTTTATTTTTATTATAGCACTATTTACAATAGTCAAGTTATGAAAACATACTACTTACCCAATGACAGGTAAGTGGATATATACATAAAGGACTACTATTCAACTATAAAAAGGGATGAGATCTTGTCATTTGTGATAATGTGGGCAGAACTAGAGAGGGTTATCCTAACTGAAATAAGTCAGAAGGAGAAAGACAAACACTGAATAATTTCACTCATAAGTGATATATAAAGAAAAAATACAAAAGAACAATTATTAAAAAAAAAATCTAGAAATATAACTGCAGAATTGAAGTTACTAACTGAGAGCTGAAAGCACAAAATACACAATGAACCCTTTGTCAAAGACTGGGGGTCATTTTGGTTCCAGACAATTGAAGAAAAGCCTATCCAATCATTATCTGATCACTTAGCTGATACTTCAGTGGTCACACATAACAAAGAATGCAAAATTTATAGAATCTCTCTAAACAAATCAATAATCCACAAATAGCAATAATAGTATCAACAGCAAGAATAGCAAAAGTGGCAGCAATAAACTCTAGGAAGGAAAGTCTGATTTCCAGTGTTGCCATACAATGTTATGTTAAGTGTCCCGTTTTAAAAAGAGCAATGATAAAATTTGCAAAGAAGAAAATATGGTCCATAGTGCAGAAAAAAATAGTCCGTAAATCTTTTATTCAGAGACTTTTAAAAAGACTTTAAGTTATTTTAAATATTACCTAAAATTAAAAGAAATCATGTTTAAACCACTGAAGTGAAAAATGAGATGAATATATCACCAATGGAGACATTTTAAAAATAAGTAAATAGAAATTCTTGAGTTGAATAGTACAATAACTAAAATTTAAAAAAAAAACCACTAAAATAACAGAATTAAGTAGCCAGAAGGAAAAACCAGTGAACTTTAACATAAATCAATTAACATTACCCAGTCTGTGAGATAGAAAAAAAAACAAAAACAAACCTATAACCCAATCAAAAAATGGGCAGAAGAGCTCAAAAGGCACTTCTCCAAAGAAGAAAAGCAAATGGCCAACAGATACATGAAAAAATGCTCAACATCACTTATAATCAAGGAAATGCAAATCAAAACAACCATGAGATACCACCTCACACCTGTGAGGATGGCACACATTAAAAATGCAGGCAATAACAAATGCTGGAAAGGATGTGGAGAAAAAGGAACCCTTCTACACTGCTGGTGGGAATGTGAACTGGTCCAACCACTATGGAAGGCTGTATGGCGATTCCTCAGACTGCTAAA
>PVIJ01014530.1:0-40254 GCA_004024925.1 Scalopus aquaticus
CTCCCCCATCTAACCCCCTATTGCTCCTCTCATCATCTAAACCTATGTAACACCTCCCTTTCACACAACACCCCCTCTTCTCTGTAATTCTACTTGGACCCTGAAACACATCGGAGACACTCCACAAGAGACATAGAAGTTCAACAGAGAAACAAGAGTACCCAGACGACATCCAGCCACAGCAGCTCAGACACTGGCCACAAACACTCCTCAGCAAGTGAAACCAGGAGTCATGCCTACCAGCACGAGCAGTACAGGAACACTATGATCAGAGCAAAGCAGAAGGCCAACAATGGGAAGGAAAAAGGTACATATGACTCTGAAAACAAAACTCCACAGAAAGAAAATCCTTCTCCAGAACCCAATAATATGAACATAGAAGATTACACTGCCTAACAGATAAAGAATTCAAAATAGCCATAACAAAAAAAAATGATAGAATTAAATGAAAAGGTAGAGAAGGAAAGAAACATAAACAAAGAATTGAGGAATATAAATGAAGAATTGAAGAACGAGAATGAATCCATACAGAAGAAATTGAAGGAAATGGAGGATTTACAAACTTTAGTAGAGAGCCAGAAAAGTATAATAAAAGAAATGGAGGGAAGAATAAGCACTCTGGAAGATAGAGATACTGAAAGAACCAAGAGAGAAAAAGAAAGAGAAAAAGAAAAGAAAAAGAATGAGGAAATGCTTCAAGAACTATCTGACACCATGAAAAAGGGAAACATCACAGTCATAGGAATCCCAGAAGGAGATGAGAAAGACAAAGGAACAGAGAAATTTTTAAAGGAGATAATTGAAGAGAACTTCCCAAACATAAAAAAGGAAACAAAAAGTGACATACAGGAGGGCCTCCCTGATGGCGTAGCAGTTAAGCACTGCGCTGTGGAGCTGTCAGCGGTGTCAGAGGTGACGCGAGTTCAATGCCCCGCCGGGGAGATTGCCGCATGGCGCAGCAGACTTCTGCCTCACCTGCTGCTCCCCTCAGCAGTGTATTTCTGTCGATCTGCCTGTTCTGCTCCCCACTCTGTCTCTGGTGAACCTTCTCGCCACCCCACGCCTCTGGTCTGTACCCCAGCTTTCATGCATAAATAAATAAATCTTAAAAAAAAAAAAAGAAACTGCTTTAAAAAAAATTGACATACAGGAAGCCAGAAGATCTCCAAATTATTATAACTAAGCAAAAAAAAAAAAAAAAAAAAAAAAAAAAAAAAAAAAAAAAAAAAAAAAAAAAAAAAAAAAAAAAAAAAAAAAAAAAAAAAAAAAAAAAAAAAAAAAAAAAAAAAAAAAAAAAAAAAACAGCAAGACATATAATAGTAAAGCTATCGAGAATTCAAGACAAGGAAAATATATTGAAAATGACGAGGACAAAGAAACAAATAACCTACAAAGGAAAGCCAATCAGGTTGACATCAGACTTCTCTGAAGAAACACTACAGGCAAGAAGAGCATGGAGTGACATATTCAACAAACTCCAAGCCAACAAATGTCAACCAAGAATACTTTACCCTGCAAAGCTCTCCTTCCTCTATGAAATAGAACAAGGACTTTCTCTGACAAACAGAAACTTCAGAAATTCATTACTACTAAACCACCACTCCAAAAAATACTACAAGAAGCACTGAAGCCAAAACCAACAGAGGAGTGACTAGGAAATGCAGAATACGGTAAGGACAAGAACCACAAAAAGGCAAACAAACTGGCAAATATGGATATCAATATATCAATTTTAACCCTAAATGTAAATGGACTAAATGCACCAATAAAAAGACACAGAGTAGCAGACTTGATCATAAAACAGAACCCAACCTTCTGCTGTCTACAGGGAACACATCTAGCTGCAAAAGATAAGCATAGATTGAAAGTAAAAGGCTGGAAAACAATCCTACAAGCAAACGGAACAAAAAAGAAGGCAGGAACAGCTATACTTATATCAGATAAAATAGAATTCAAACTTAAGAAAGTAAAAAGAGACACAGCTGGTCACTACATCATGATAAAGGGAACAATAATACAGGAAGATATAACACTCATCAACATATACTCCCCAAATGAAGGAGCACCAAAATATATCAGACAATTATTATTACCTCTGAAAACAGACATTAAAGAAAATGTATATATAGTAGGAGACTTCAATACTCCACTCTCACCATTGGACAGATCAACAAGATAAAAAATAAAGACACTAAAGCACTAAATAAGGACTTATACCACATGGATTTAATAGATATCTATAGGGCACTACACCCCCGAAAAACTGAATACACTTTTTTCTCAAGTGCCATGGAACATACACCAGGATTGATCACATGTTAGGGCACAAAACAAACCTCAACAGATACACTAAGATCAAAATCATACCGACTTTCTTCTCTGATCATAAAGGAGCCAAACTAGAAATAAACCATGAAAAGAAAAAAAGAAACCCTCTTACCTCATGGAGACTGAAGCCCACATTACTGGAAGACCAATGGATCAATGAAGAGATCAAAGAAGAAATTAAAAAATATCTAGAACTGAATGACAACGAGGACACAACATTCCAGAAGTCTGGGACACAGCAAAAGCAGTAATAAGAGGAAAATATGTAGCATTACAAGCCCACATCAAGAAACAAGAAACAACTCAAAGAAACAATTTAATCTCACATCTCAAAGAACTAGAAAATGAACAACAAAAAAAACCAAAAGCCAGATTAAGAAAGAAAATAATAAAAATCAAAGCAGAAATAAACGAAATGGAAATAAAAAAACAATCCAGAAGATCAACGAAACCAAAAGCTGGTTCTTTAAAAAAATAAACAAAATAGACAAACCACTAGCCAGGCTTACAAAGAAAATAACGAGAGAAAACACAAATAAATAGGATCATACATGAAAGAGGAGAAATCACAACGGACACAGAAAAAAATCAAAAGAATAATCAGAGATTACTATGAACAGCTATACGGAAACAAGTACAACCACCTAGAGGAAATTGACAAATTCCTAGAACTATACAATCACCCAAAACTAGACAAAGAAGATATAGAACACCTAAACAGCTCAATCACAAGCACTGAAATTGAAACAGTAATTAAAAACCTCCCCAAAAACAAAAGCCCAGGACCAGATGGTTTCACAAACGAATTCTACCAAATATACAAAAACGAAATAGTCCCTATATTACACAAACTCTGTCAAAAAATCAAGAAGGAAGGGGTACTACCAAACACATTCTATGAAGCAAACATTACTCTAGTACCAAAACCAGACCAAGACAACACAAAAAAAGAAAACTACAGACCAATTTCCCTAATGAATACTGATGTAAAAATATTTAACAAAATCTTGGCCAACAGGATCCAACAATGCAAACAAAAAATAATACACCACTACCAAGTGGGATTTATTCCAGGGACAAGGATGGTTCAACATTCAAAACTTAATCAAGGTAATCTAACATATCAACAAAAAGAAAAAATAAAGACTATATGATCATATCAATAGATGCTGAGAAAGCATTTGACAAAGTGCAACACCCATTTATGATAAAAACCCTTGAAATCCTTGGGATAGAAGGAATATACCTCAACATAATAAAAGCCATATACGACAAACCCACCGCCAATATTATACTCAACGGTGAGAAGCTGAAGGCCTTTCCCCTAAGATCAGGCACAAGGCAAGGATGTCCACTCTCACCATTGTTTTTCAATATAATACTGGAAATCCTAGCCAGAGCAATTAGACAAGAGAAAGACATTCAAGGGATCCAAATAGGAAAAGAAGAAATTAAACTGTCTCTATTTGACAACAATATGATAATATATAATACAAAACCCTAAAAACTCCATAGAAAAACTACTCAAAATTATAGACCAGTTCAGTAAAGTAGCAGGATACAAAATCAATGCACAAAAATCAGTAGCATTCCTATATGCAAACACCCAATCTGAAGAAGAAGAAATTAAGAGATCCATCCCCTTCAAAATTGAAACAAAAAAAATCAAATATCTGGGAACAAATCTAACAAAAGACATAAAAGACTTATACAAAGAAAACTATAAAACACTTTTGAAAGAAATAGAAAACACAAGAAAATGGAAAGGCATCCCTTGCTCATGGATTGGAAGGATTAAAGTTATCAAAATGGCAATCCTACCAAAAGCAATTTACAGATTCAACGCGATTCCAATAAAAATCTCAATGACATTCTTCAAAGAAATAGATTGAATACTGATGCAATTCATATGGAACCACAAAAAACTTCACATAGCTAAAGCCACCCTGACTAAAAAAGAAAACGGAGGAATTTCACTCCGATTTCAAACTGCACTACAAAGCCATTATAATTAAAACAGCATGGTACTGGAACAAAAACAGACACTAAGACCAATGGAACCAAATAGAATACCCAGAATTAAAGCCTCATATCTATGAACAACTAATCTTTGATAAAGGAGCAAAGAAAATGCAGTGGAACAAGGACAGTCTATTCAGTAAATGGTGCTGGGAAAACTGGACAGCTACATGCAAAAAAAATGAATCTAGACTACTACCTCGCAACCTGCACAAAAGTCAACTCCAAATGGATAAAAGACCTGGACATAAGACCTGAAACCATAAAATTTATAGAAGAAAATATAGGCAAAACTCTACATGACATACGTCTCAGCAAAATCTTTAAAGACACATCCCCCAAAGCGAACGAAGTAAAGGACAAGATAAACAGATGGGATTACATCAAAATAAAAAGCTTCTGTACAGCAAAAGAGACATTAACCAAAACTAATAGATACCCTACCAACTGGGAAAAGATCTTTGCACACAAAACATCAGATAAAGGACTGATAACAAAAATTTACAAGGAACTCACACAACTCAACAAAAACAAAGCCAATAATCCAGTCAAAAAATGGGCAGAAGATCACGGGTGAATTGGTGGTGGGCTGCCCAAGGGGAATACAAAATGTAAAAGACACAAATAACAATAAAAAAAAATGGGAAAAAGAAAAAAAAAATGGGCAGAAGAGCTAAAAAGGCACTTCTCCAAAGAAGAAAAGCAAATGGCCAACAGATACATGAGAAAATGTTCAACATCACTTTTAATCAAGGAAATGCAAATCAAAACCACAATGAGATACCACCTCACACCTGTGAGGATGGCACACATTAAAAATACAGACAACAACAAATGCTGGAAAGGATGTGGAGAAAAAGGAACTCTTCTACACTGCTGGTAGGAATGAGAACTGGTCCAACCACTATGGAAAGCTGTATGGTGGTTCCTCAAACTGAAAAAAATGGAACTTCCATACGACCCAGCAATACCACTTTTTGGAATCTACCCAACGGGTACAAAAAAAACACTAATTCAAAGGGATACATGTACCCGTATGTTCATTGCGGCACTGTTCACAATAGCAAAGGTATGGAAGCAACCCAGATATCCAAAAATAGATGATTGGATCAAGAAGATGTGGTACATATACACAATGGAGTACTATTCAACATTCAAAGAAGATAAACACATGCAATTTGCAGCGACATGGATGGAATTAGAGGGGACCATACTTAGTGAAATAAGCCAGAAAGAAAGAGAAAAATATCAAATGGATTCATTTATAACAGGACTATAAGGAAACCAAATAGGAGAGAGACACTCAGCGGGTGTGGGGGGGAGGGGAGGATAAGGGCACAAAATGGAGTAGAAAAGGACACAAGGGACCACGGAGATGGATCACGGGTGAATTGGTGGTGGTTACGCAAAGGGGAATACAAAATGTAAAAGATATAAATAACAATTATATATATATATATATATACACATACATAAATACATACATATATCTACATACATTAAAAAGAATTGTTATATGGACACACACACAAAGGAGTCTGAAGCACCTGACCTGACCATTAGCACATTTATTAAGCGGCAGTGGTATTCCCATTCTCCCATGGCCCTTTGTCCCATTCTACAAAAGTGACTCATTCCACATCCTTCTTTCCCTGCACTTTAAAGTATACGTAGCTGATCTAAGTCATTCTTGATGCTCTGACAATAAGGAAATAAGACCTTGCTTCAAATCCAATCCCTAACTTACAGCACATGGCTCAACTTCCCTGAATCTGAGTGATCTCATCTGTAAATTAGATTCACATATTATTTTTCTTCTGTAACTTTATTGAGGTGACATTGTTTTACTGTAAATGGTTTAGGGGATCAGGTTCACACCTCTTCAAATGTGTGTTAGCTCACCACACCTATCACCAAAATTTATATATAATTTTTGTAACAATAAGCATGTATTCATGTTCATCATGGCAAGTAAAAACATTTTTAAGAATATCAATAAGTTACGATTAGTTGAGATGATGTATAGAAAGCCCATTATATAGATGTTTATAAATTTGCTCTCCTTCTTCAAGCAGTTTGATTACCTATTAAGTACTCATAAGCTTCACTATGACATTTCTGTTATAAAATGATGCCCATATCTCAGTTGGTAGAATAGTTAGTGTGCAGCCGAGGGGCACCCAGGACCCCAAACTGTAAGGAATGCACACTCTGAAAGGCAAATGAAGCAGATTCTCAGTGTGAAAGATTTTTAATAGGAACGATGTGCATAGATTGAGAAAAGATAATTTTCAGCAAACCCTGATAATTACCTTACTCCCTACAGACCAATGCCCATCCAAACAAGCTTAGTCTGAAATGGGGCCACTGGGGTCCCAAATCTTGCCACAAGTCTAAGGTCCTTTAAGGCAAGGAACCACAAGAAAGGGATTAGGCAGGTCCCAGAGAGCTGGGAGAGAAGAAACTCAAAATTCAAAATATACCATATAATCTACCATATAGTCAAGATAACGGTTGCCATTGTCTCTGGAAAGGGCCAGAAACAGCCTCCCCATGTGTCTCTCACTCATCTGTCTTTTCCAATTGTCTCCATATGTCTCCTGCTCCGTGTCTCCTTCCTCCCACACATCTTTTCCTCCCCTTTATTCTACCTGTATATATTCACTTTGTTTCTCCTCCTTCAGGAGGTATGGCTCATGGCTTGTTGACTGTCGTAGTCCAGAGTGACTGCATGTAAATGGTGGCAAGGGAAATGGTGCCATCCCATGCTCCTTCCCTGGTCATAAAGATGTTCCTGTAACATAATGTGTAGACATAAGCTTATCTCACATTCCCTCTTACTCATCTACTCTGTCTTCTCTGCTGGGAGGGAGTTGTCTCTGGACAAACCACAGTCTTCTCTGCTGGGGAAATGCACTACTGGGCTGGGATAGCATTGATCTTGGGCAAATAGCAAAGTGGGGCAAAGTTGCCTTTTGTGTTCTTTCACTTCCCTCTCTGAACACCTTCTAACATTTAGGTATTTCCTCTCCACTCACCTCAGCCACTTTCTTAGATCCTTCATTCCCTTCTCAAACTAATGATTACAAGTTTTAAGGCTAACAATTACATTGTATTAACTATCCCAAGGCCAAAAAAATAAATTATTCTTAGCCACAAATAATTTGTATAAGTAGTGATTATAGTTATAGAGCTTCAAGACTCATTCTCCTTCAGAAGAACTATTTATCCATTTGCTTTTGGAATGTATGGTAGCTTTTATTTATCATAACTAATTATTCTGATGTCTCAGCATTGGAATGGCAGTCAAGAATCTGCTATGTCCTCGGGACAGGAATTTAACCGATAATTACATGGCATTATGACTTCATGAAACAAGGCTATCCATCTTTCAGAGAACAGAGGCACATAAACAAACATGCTAACAAATGAGAGTGCAGACACACACACACACACACACACACACACACACAGAGAGAGAGAGAGGATTGATCCTTTGTCAAGACTTCCTTTTCCTGTTGCTTGGAATGTTCTCTATCTGCAGAACTTGTTTCTTCCATTTCTTCAAGTACCTGTTAAAATATCATGGCTTGTTTGGTCACCTATATAAAATACCATCTTTTTCCTGTTACCTACCTAATTAATTTTTCCCATCAATACTGTCACTATCTGACACACCGTACATTTACCTGTTCATTCATTTATTATTTCCTACCATCAGAACTTAAGCTCCAATATAGTAAGGATTTCACTTTGTTCATTATTTTATTTCCAGTGCCTTTATATGACTTATGTCATGGTGTTCAAGGGATATTCATTGAAAGAACACATGAAATAAATACTTCAAAGTTTTGTAAATAATCCTTAAATCTCAAATTTTTAAACATTCATACCTATAATTGGCAAAATACACCAGAAATCTTCCATACTGGAAAGTAAACCATTCCCTTTAATATGCCCCACTCCAGCTCCCATCTGATGATCTGATAAATTATTTCACAAAGAAACAATATTTATGATGGTGAGGTCAAGTCACAATTCATGCACTCACAAATAAATGCTAACTAGTTTATTAAATTTATAATTGTATATTAGAACTTTGTGGGTTAGTTGGAAAAGATAACACAGCTTGAATTTTCTAGTCTTAACTCACCCTATTGACTGGGGGATAAAACCCTTCCTTAAGTTGGAACCTGATCCACTCTTTCGGGAAACACACAAAGTACCACATCTCCAGTGAAATGTCTAACTCTTCATCAGCGAGTACATTTTATATATTTTGAAGCCCCAGATAGTTTTAAAAACGTCAAAATGTTCACTGTATTGACTTAACTTATTTTGCAACAGAGGTTTAAGGTATGGCCCTATTCTTTACTACCTTTTTTTTTTTTTTGCAATTAGCTTATAAACACCTCAGAAGAGATACCTTATCCATCTTTATTTCCTGCATCCAGTAGCATAATTCTTGGTATATAACAGGAACTCACCTATATTTTACAGAATTTAAATATAACACCATTTCTATAATGAAAAAAAAAACAATTTTTAACCAAGTTTTGAAATACACTTTTAAAACAAAAGTCATTTCCACTTTAGATACAACCTGCATTATATAAATTGACTAAGTTTTGGTATACACAAGTTTATCCTGTCATTTTATATTTCTCAATAGGGATTAGAACATTCTTCAAAAACAAGAATTTTCTTCCTCTCCACTACCTACATCGCTTTGGGGGCTTGGCATCTATAGTCACTGTACCCCTCTAACCATTTTATTTGCTCTCTTTCTCTCAGATGTTCTGTTTGGTGAAACTTTACTGCCCTACACAAAGACAATGTCTAGGGCAGAACCAAGATGCATGCTTCAACATGAAAGAATGTTTTCAAATTGCCTTCTTTCCTTACCCATTCCCACCCTACTCAATACAGTTAAGTAGATTTTTCTTTTATTTTAAGAAAAAAATTAACTCTAGAGAAGAGTCTATTTCTTTCTTCGTTTCTTCGGGGAGGGGAGGGGGAAGCATATGTCACACCATCAAGGCCTCCATTTGATAAAACTGTTCTGCAGAGAAAAAATTTAGGATTTTTTAAGTACCTTCCCCAAATTGCTTTTGTTTAAGAAAAAGTAAAATGATTCCCAGCCACCTCTCATTGTCTTACCCATCATTCAGACTTTCTAATTTCATCTCATCACCACTTTAAATGAAACAAGCTTATATGAATGACATGTCACTGGTGTAACCCAAAAAAGCCTTTATAGGCAAGATTTTTAAATTTGTTCTCTCACTGGATAAATGCTGTAAGCATACACTGAGGTCTTTCAGGCTTAGCTGGAATCAATTTATTGGGCAAATAATGAATCTAATTGTTATGCTAGCTTCCATGTCAGCAAAATAACAGATGTACAGTATAATGGAGGAGAAAAAAGTTGCTTTGGGATTGTCAGAGCAGGTGCTACATGAAAAAAAAAATCGCATGAAACTTTCTCAAGTGCATTAGAAAACAGTTGGAAATTAGCCAGGAGGAACGTTCGCCTTCAATCCCTCGGACGTCCAGTTGTGGGCTGGGATTAGGCCCCTCAACAGCTGAGTCAAAAGGACACTGACACCTTGTCACTTCAAGTTCTTTATTCTTCCCTCAGTCTGCAACAAAAACACCAGAATTATCCTCAACAACTCCACGAGTGCACGTGCGCACGCGTGCATGCGCATACACACACACACACACACACACACACACACACACACACACACACACACAGAGTCCAGCTGCCAGATATGGCTTTCAGAGAACACTAAACAGCGTTGAGTCCAGGCAAGTTACCATGGCTCTCTGGCTATTATTGTGCCCAGCGCATCAGGGAATGGAAATAAGCGTGCACATGTTCTAAGAGGCCCTTTGGGAAGGATCAGTGGGGCCGCATGGTGGACACAATTGCAGGCTTTGTCACAGAGAAAGGATTTGGTCTGCCAGGCAGCAGCAATCCTGCTGGACACAGGGTTCGTCTGCAAGGGCAGTGTGGGAAAGCCCTGTGTAGGTTTGCAGAAAAGCCTCATTAGGAAAAATAGGGCATTTAGCATAATTAAAAGTCATCCTGAAGACATCAGGTAAGAGCCTGCTGTTTTTAATTAATTGTTTCCATAATCCTGTGACTTTAAAAGGGGTACTGTTTTTGCCCATAGAGGTTTCAAATTACTTCAGAAACACAAGTCATTCAGGTGGGGGCAAGATGGAATGCATGTGAAAGTGCAATAAAGGCAAAAGAAAAAAGAGAGAAGGAAAAATATGGGAGAGTGAGAAGGAATCAAAAATTGTGTGCAATCACTATCTATAATTTGCTAATATAATCTTGGTCTCTTTTCAGGCTCTATGCTTCAGTATCTTCACATCCAAAGCACAACTCCCCACTGACCTGCATCCTGCCTTGATATATAAATTATTAGGAGGAAAAATTCTTAAGAGTCAAGGTTAACAGAAAACAGCTGGAAAATAAATGGAGAGCCATATGTCATCGGTTTCTCCAAGTAATAGATTTTTTTTTCATTTTATTTTGAAGAGTCAGCATGTTCAGAACAAGCAGGGTGAACCAAGGACTGTACATGATCTCTGTCTCATGAAAATAAATATGGTGAAGACTATCTCATTGTATCTGTTAGGCAAACAGGGGGAGGTCTGGACAACACAAGAAACCTGATCTCAAATGCATTTTTATTTCTCAGTGATAAAATGCCCAACCTAAATTATCAAAGTAATTACTACCACTCTCTGGTTTTTTTTTACAGAGTTTATAGACAGAGAAATGGCCACATTTTAAAGAATACTTTTATTTAGACTTAGTAAACTGTAAAGATCATTGTTTAAAGTGTTATCTGACATTAGAAAGAATTTGGTTTTATAATACAAGAGGTTAGAAAGAAAAGACAACATTGGCTCACTACCTAAGTCAAAATATGACATTTTTTTGAAGTTACATATTTTCTTAAATCGTTTAATTATGTTGTGTAAATTTGTACTGTGTGTTTCTCACTGCATATAGCAATTATCTTTCCATGCCCCTTCCTTGTATTCTATGCAGGATGGCTGGCTCTACACACTGTGGCCCTCCTACAACAGGTGGATTCAGAAGCAGGGTTGACATTGTACTCAGTACAGTCACTCCATTCTGTTAGGACTTGTCAATTCGATCAGATTTTCCGTCACTGGTTATAGAATGTAAGAGTTGGTTGATGGAGTGAAGAAGAAATCCAAAAAAAAAAAAAAACAAAACTACAGAAAAGGCAATAAAACAGGAACTATTAGTTGTGAGAGTAAAGTAGAAAGAAACTGTAGCTCATTGAGATTATGTTGAGTCACCCAAATGTATAAACCACTAACAGAGCCAGCCCACAATGAGTTACTTCAAAAAAAAAAAGACCAGATAATTAAGTCAATAGAGCTATATTAGATCTTCAGTGATAATAGTTAACCTTTAAATAGCACTTATTGAGGGTCAGACATTGTTCCCTGTTCTCTACTTCTCTACGTGTGTCCTTTCATCTAACCTCCCCATCAATACTATGATGTGGGTTTGGTTATCATCCCCATTTTTAAAATGGGAAAACACAGAAGTAAAGCTATTATGTAACTCTCCAAAGATTCAAAGCCAAATGGGCTGGTTCCATGACTGTGATACTGATTTTATAATAAGAAATACGAATTTGGTCTTCATCCCCTTTTCCAGCACGGAACTAAAACCCTTGGAATTTCCTAAGAGATAAAAGCAATAAAGCTGTCTTGATATTCACAGCAAACTTTTAACCACCTGAGTTTATGTTAATGAGGTTACTTATTAAAGCACTTAAGGTTGGGGACAGGTAGTCAGTGGAGTCAACCATGAGATGGGAGGGCGGAAAATTTCAGCACCCCGTCCCCCTTCGGGAAGGAGACAAGGGTTGGAGATTGAGTTTAATCACCAATTACCAATGATTCCATCAACTTATGTAATGAAGCCTCCATAAATACCAAAATAGAAGTTCAGTGTCCCTTCCCTCATAACTTGCCTTATGTATCTCTTACATCTGCCTAGTCCTGATTTATCCTTTTATAATAAGCCAGTTATTTAGTAAGTAAAATGTCTCTCTTAGTTCTCTTAAATTGCTCTAGCAAACAAATTGAACCCAAGGGATGGATCACTGGAACCCCTAATTCATAGTTGGTTGATCAGAAGCACAGGTGACGACTGGACTTGCAATTGGCATTTGAAGTAGAGGGAAGTGGAGCATCTTGCAGGACTGAGTCTTTAATCTTTGGAATTTGATACTCTCTCTAGGCTGTTAGTGTCAGATTTTAGTTCAATTATAGGACACTTAGCCTTTGTCTAAGAACTGCTTGGTGGTGTTGAAAAATGCACACTTTCGAATATTGTTAGTCAGAATGATAACGATCCACAACTTAACTACTCACACATGCTTTCCAGTGACTTTCAGTTCTCTATGTAATCTGCAAAGATGATTTCCTATCCTTCCTTACTTCTACATTTACTTCTACAATAAATTTCTAACATCTGAAGGCATACGAGCACCTAAGTGAGTCTCCATTTTTGCAATCTGAGTGTCTTTTACAGTCTTCATACAAATATACAAATGTACATATATGTGTGTGTATGTATGTATGCACAGATGTAGATAGATAGATAGAATGCGTTTGTATGTGTGTATGAAATTAATCCAGTGTCTATGTCAGTGTTCACATAACCCATAACTGTTCCAGAAAGAGAGAAAGTAGATAAGTGGTTACCAGGGATGGGACTGGGGAAGAATGGACAACAACCACTTATAGTCATGGGATTTCTTGGAAATTACATAGTGATGATGGTTGTGCAACACGTAAATAGCTAAAATTCACTGAATGGTATACCTTAAAAGATGTGTATTTCAAGTATCTAAATTACAGCTGAATAAAGCTGTTATTAAAAAGTCACACGAAGCAACCATATCTCCTGTAAACAACATGTCCCTTCTCTGAGGATCCTGTTATATCAGAGAAATAGAGAACATTTGAGGAGGTCATTTACTTGCCTTCAGCCAACCAACTGCTCAATTCTTGTCAGAATTCTCAAATCCAGTCAACTTTTAGAATAATGTCAAACAAGATATAGTTCTCAGACTAGTCATTAAAAATGTTCACAAGTAAGAAGTATAAACCCCATGATTTGAATAAAAGGAAGGAGACAATTCTTATCATTTTGACCAAAAAGTGTGTCTAGATTTACATGTATATGCCATATATACCCATATATAATACATACCATAAATGTGTAAACATGGCACATATATGTACATATTTGTGTACACATGCCACCTATATGTACAGGCTCCAAAATAGGCCAAACGTCTAAGTTACTTTTTGGCAAGGAACCACAAGAAAGGAATTAGGCAGGTCCCAGAGAGCTGTGACAGAAGGAGAGACTTGAAATTCAAAATATACCACATAATCCGCCATGAAGTCAAGATAATGACTGTCATCATCTCTGCGAAAAACCAGGAGAAGCTGCCCCACATGTCTCTCACCCATACTCCTCTCCCAAATATCTCATCCAAATTCTCTACATGTCTCTTCTCACTGTCTCCTCTCCCCTCTGTTCCTCTTCCTTTTATATATCCATTTGCTCTTTTCCAGCTGCCCCCATTAAGAAAGTCTCTTTTATGGCACCCTGGAACCTATCATTCAAGGCAACTATACGTAAGTGGGAACAAGGAAAATTAGATCCATGTAATGCTCCTCCCCTTTCACAGAGGTATGTCTGTAACAGGCTTCTGGTCAACAGCAGGATATTCATAATTAACTTTGGAGGAGTCACAAGTGATAGCCAAATTTTTCACTTCATGGGGGCTAGAGGGTTAGCCTATATTGCTCAGGATTAAGTGCATATTTCTAAGCTAAGCAATGCTAATTGAAAAAAGGGATGTGTGGGCCTCCCTGGTGGCGCAGTGGTTAAGCGCTGCGCTGTGGAGCTGTCGGCAGTGGCGACGCAGGTTCGACGCCCAGCCGGGGAGATACCCACATGGTGCGGCAGACCTCTCCTGCCTCGCCCGCTGCTCCCCTCAGCAGTGTATTTCTGATCTGCCTGTACTGCTCCCCACTCTGTCTCTGGTGAACTCTCTCACCGCCCCACGCCTCTGGCCTGTACCCCAACTTGTATGCATAAATAAATAAAATCTTAAAAAAAAAAAAGAAAAAAGGGATGTGTGTTGGGTTTTTGATTCTACGTACATATTGTGGGATTATTAACTGTTAGCTCTAAAGTCAACTTAAAATTTATCTTCTAAGAACATATGGAAAATGATAACTTATAGATCATTTCATTACCCCCAAACCTGTTCTCCATCAGATAGAGGTACAGAGGATCCACCGAGACTCAGTTCTTGTCAGGCTGATCCACAAAGGTCAATGGTAAGAAATACTATTTGAATATTGGTGAAAGGCACAACAGCATAAGGTCCAGACTGGTCAAATGGCTTCTTAGTCTATCTTATTCCAGCCACCACTAGACAACAGGGGATGCTCCCACTTTTGTCACTATTCTATTGTTTATACTATGTGCTGTCTATTTTTTATCTAGCTCTAGTCATTGTGGAAGGAGAAGACACAAATGAGGATAGCAGACGAGAATGAATAGGGGCCATCACTTCACCTTAGTATTTGATTTGAAAAATAGAGACCCACCAGAAAAATTCAGTTGTTGTTGAAGAACAAGTGTTTTTCTTCTGAACATAAAAGTATCTTTCTGTGGAATTAGATACAGAATTAAGTGAATTCATATAAACCTCATAAAAGTGTTAGCATTATTGTTGTGCCTACCTGAAATTGACTTTCTTTCTCTTCTGTGACTTTCAATAGGTCTGATTCTCTAGAGATTAGTTTCCCTACAGCATCATTTAGTCATTAACACAATAAATGCCTATTTCCCCTTCCGTGTGAGTACTTTGTTAAAAGCATCTCTTTAAATGTCTGAAGTGCACAAATCTTTTAACCAACCAGATTGTCCTCCCTTTTGAGGTGAATGGAATTAAATTCAGGTCATATCAACTTCTACTGGGCACCAACTATGTGCAAGGAATCCTGGTCCCCTCAACAATTTCAGAGTGGGAGACACAGAGATAAAAATAAATATATTCTGCAGAATATGCCAAATACAAGAATAGTAAAATGTACTGGATCCTGGGTGACTTTTTTACTTTTCCAATCCTGTACACAGGAGTAGACACATAGGCTTCAAAAATCTGGTTTAAGGTTTTAATCAATTATTGATTTTAATCCAGCAGTTGCTGATTAATTCATACATGGTAAAAGGTGAAATTGGACTTGTAGTTGTGAACTTAATATAGTATGTACACGTTGATTTTCAATGACGCATATCTGAAACTTACATAATAATATAATGCAATGTTACTTCAATAAAAACTTTAAAAAAAAAAACTTTAGACTAATGATTTTCAAGTTGCTATGTTAATTAAGAAAGGAGATCATTAAAATGAGGTGGTTCTAACCCCTTAGCAGTCTACATAAGCAAACCAAAGGCTAAGACTGTAAATATCTCAGTGTTAAGAAAGTAAAAACCTAAGGGACAACCAATCACAAACACTAGCTAGGCTTTCCCAATAAGGCAACTACTTAAGCTACGGCCAGTCAAATATTTTCTTTTCTTTGTTTCTGCGTCTTCATTATAAAAGTCTTGACCCTAAACTCTGTTCTACTTCCGGTCTGGTAATGACCAATTTGAATTCATGTTTTTCAAAACAGCTCTTAATTTTTTATTATGCCTCAATTGAGCTTTTAATAAAGCTAAATGCTGCTGGTATTCTGAGATATTAATGGGTGTTCTACAGAGCAAAACAAAACTGTTGGCATTAGCAGTAGTCACTTTCAAACTACTCTAGAACAAGTATGAAAGAATATCAAACTCGTAGGTACAGCTGTTTTCAGGTTTTGTGATCATTTTCCTTAAAAAGAGTATGGCAAAAATGCCAGGTCGGTAGTCATGTACAGGATGACATAACACAGATCATGTGATGTGAGGTCTGTCAATGCTACCTTGGCTATACCAACACAGCTACTGGTGCCACACTGTCTTCAATTGTGATTGCTAGTTTATGTTAAGTATCCAATAATTTCAGCATGTATTTGTAATATTACCAAATATCAATTGTATATTTATTTACAAAACAAATGTTGATCATTTCTAAATGCAACGAATTTTTTCATGAGACCCTGTTATGATTTCTGTTAATCCCGGCCTATTTCTAACGAGCTCCATTTGCTGTCCCATCACTTTTCAAATGCTTATCATCAAATGAATTTGGGAAATTCAGACCTAGACATAAAAAGAACATTGGTGCTTAGATCACACGAAGTTTGGGTTTTAATCCAAACCCTATCATTCACCACCTTGCAAAATGAAATAATACCAGTAATGATAACCAGTTATATTTGCCATTCATCATCTCCTACTCAAAGGAACAGAGACAGAGACTATAGAGATAGAGCCCTGCCTTTAGATAATCACAGGCCAAAGGCA
The DNA here is from genome assembly GCA_004024925.1 of Scalopus aquaticus. NCBI lineage: Eukaryota > Metazoa > Chordata > Mammalia > Eulipotyphla > Talpidae > Scalopus > Scalopus aquaticus. The sequence continues at coordinate 16,904 of PVIJ01014530.1, forward strand.
GCATGCCTTTCTTTCAATCACTTTCTAACAACAAAAAATGACAATTTCTCAGAATCATAGAACTTCAGAACAAAAAATAATATTTAAATCCTCCCTTTTAAAGTTGAAGATCAGAGAGTATTATGTTGCATATTCAGGAAGCGATGATGAAATGATCATTAACTCGGGATAGATTGCATCACTGTTATTAAATATTCACTTCCCTTTCTTATGAAAAGATGAATGAATTGCCATGGAGCAGGCAGTCTCTTAAAACGGGAGTATATACTTCCTTATACACTGGGCTTGCCATGTGCTTTGCCCATCAGCATGTGAGGGGCACATTGCATATCCCTGGCCAACCAGAAGCTTTGATAGTTATGTGGTTTCTCTAGCTCCCTATTTTTTCCTCTCTGCCATAAGCTAATTTGTTCTGGAGGGGATAGCGCCTTTAGCCTGGAACAAAGAGGACATTTGAAACTGACATACATCTGATCCATCTACTCACATGTTAAGAGCATGAAAAACAAACATTGTTGCATGTCACTGAGATTTTGTACTTGTTCATTACTACAGCAAAATTGAATAATTTAGAACACAAAACTAAAACGTCAAAGTGATTTGCTTAAGTTTACATACACAGTAACTAAATGGCGGACCAAAATGTCATCTCAGGCCTTCTGACATCCAGTCCAGTATTTTCTCCATATGTCACACGTCCTTCAATGAGCAATGCAAACAGCTACACAGTATATATTAGTGAGATATTTAGAACGTCCCCAAAAGCAACTAACTGCATTTCTATGCTTTGTCTAGTTAATTTTTCCTTATATTCTGAGAGCAACTAACAAACTACTAATAATCCACAAAACTTTTTCACTCATTGTGCGCATTACTAGCCATACAGGAGCCATCCCTGTTGATGTGGCATGGAGTGGGGGTTTAGTAAGGTTTTCCCTCTGTCTTTTACTCTTGTTGGCCTGGTCATCTTCAAGTGCCTATTATCTAGAATGAGAAGGAATCTAGCGACAGCTCCATTGTAAGTCTTATCTTGGGAGCACATAGGCTCTTTCACACTTAAGACTCCTTAAGTAAGCTTTTAAAAGTGATGGCAAATTCTGTCAACATCTCACACCTGTTTTGTATCCTCTTCAGTGAAAATCTGTCCAGGAGCTTCAAGAAACTCATTCTACTACCAGTCATACTCCTTTTTCACTTATTCTTGCAGACATTTCCCTGAAGAAGTACTACCAACATTAATGTTTTCCCTAAATCCTACCAGTTAAAGTTAGAACCTTCTATCTACTGAGTGTGACTTCCTTTTGACCTTTATATCCCATTTAAACTATAAAGCATGGCTTTTCCTATATCCATATCAATGTTAACTCTGGTTGTTGATATTGTCATCATATTAGACTATCAAAAATTTGCAAGTGGAACTCTAAATGCTTACTGTGTCTAGTGCTATAAATGTTTAAAGGTATTCGGTATATGCTGAGTTATACTAAATGGTGGATAAGAAGTTGTAGGGAGTTAATCTTCTTCATTAATTCAAAAGTTGAATTTCCAACTATGAGGTTTTATCTCAGTTCTCCTGACTATGTCAAAAGAAAATTTACCAATCTTTATTTGATATTATACATAAAATAAATTCCAAAGGGATCAGAGATGTTAATTTTTTTAATGAAACCATAGACGATTTAGGTGAAAATAAGAGCGTTCTCTTTGACTTTGAAGAGCAGAAGACTTTTCTAAATATAACTCAATTCATAATTTGAATTGACAAATTCAACATTTAAAATAAATCTTGTGAAAAATATGCATAAATATACACACAGCAAGATGTATACAACAAATTGCCAAAAATATATTAAACTTAATTTTTTAATTATGAACTTTATTAATATATAAAGAGCACCTGAAAATCAGTAATATAAAGAATGACAACCTAAAAGTGGAAATATAAATAACCCTGAAACTATGCATATACACTACTACACTTATCTTGAGAGAGTTAAAAAGTAAAACTATACTCAGATATTATTTTTCATCTCGGATATGGGCAAAAATTCAAAGATTTGAAAATGTACCTCTGGGGAAATAGCTATTCTGTTACTAGGAGTAAGAATTTGAACAATTCCTATGACAACAATTTGTCAATATTAACAAGTTAATAATTGCACCCAGAAATTGTTAGAGTAATTCTATTTTTGAAGATTTATTTGGGCAATTGCAAAATGACATTTACACAAATATTTTTAAATCATTGTTCATAACAGCAAAACATTAAAACACCCTAAATATATATGAATGGAAGAATATTAAGTATGGTATATAATAAAGCAAATATTCTGGCTGAAAAAGAAAATGAGAAAACTTTTTATGTATAAAATAGGGAAAATATTCTAAGGAGTATTCTTTGATAAAATAATAGGGATGTGGGTCAACCAGATAAAGGATAAAAATAGGATACCTATCTCTTTTTTACACCTTTCAGTTTTTCAATCACGGAACTGTATTTTCTATTCAAGATATTTTAGTATGAAAAGAAAAGAAAATTAAAATTGTTAGTGGAGTTAAACAAAATTAGGAAAGCAGGTTAGTTTTCAAAGTCTACTTGACATTAACTAAGTAGAAACTTTAAACATTTTTATTTCTTTTCTTTTTAAATACTCTAGAGAAATAGTGTGGGCTAAATCGATAATGCATCTCACAATACTGTTTATACTGCTAAGCAAAATCCCAATAAAGCATGTTCTAACACTTTTGAAATACATGGGTGTTGAACACAACTTTCTGGTACCATTTTAAGAGTAAGTAGGTGAGAAGAATTTTGAGATATAAAATTTATATTTTGGTATTCTGATACATTTCTTACAGTGTCTGGAGAAATAATGGCATTTTGCATTTCTTCTTTTTTGGAAAAGCCATATTGGTTAGTCTATTTCCAACCATATGGCTTCATACTTGATGACTATAGTGAAAAAAGACAATATGGTATTTCTTTCAAAATTATTGTGGATACATGATGTAAAATATTTTAAGCACTGTCCAGGTACCTCACAGAAACTACTATTTGTTGAAAAGGAAAAAAAAAAAAGAGGCCCTAGCAGTAATTGGTAATTGACTAAATTAATAAAGGCAATAAATAGATAATGTACATATTTATCTCTATAGTGCACAAGGCAGAATTATAGACACAAAGAGATACAGCAATTAACAGGAAATGTTTCCTCCCTAAAAGAGCTTAAATTGAATACAGTTTGTCAATGAAGTGTGGTGTTGGTGATGGTGTTATGGGTCCTTTCCTATTTTGAGCCAATCTAACCCAAATCAGGGACGAATATACAGAGTAAGAAAATGAAGTTTGAAATCAGATACATAAACAGTTCATCAAAATAGAAAGCAAAATGCAACAAATTATTAAAGAACAGATCTACAGAGCATCGAGAAATCTCTTCCACATGAATACTTGCAGTGTCAAGAAAAACAACTGCAAAGCAAAAATTTACAAGCATTCCTTCAGCATTGTGTAAGGAAGAAAGACCTACTGAGGGCTGCAATGACTTCCAATCACTAATGAAGACAAGACATTTTCCCTGGCTTTCCCACTACCTGGACAAAACAACCCTCAAGATTTTCCAGCTTTTTCTCCTTGAAAAATTTTTGACTAGTGATCAAGGATGTCTTGAGTACCAGGAAATTTCTAGCTCACTCCAATTTCAAAAATGGTCTCTCTCTGTTTCACACTACAAATTACTAAGTCTCTATGGACAAGTCTCTTATGAATAGATTAGCATGAGAGAATTAATTACCTCAAAGCCCTATCAATCCTGCGTCAACAGAAATAATCAAATTTCAGAACCCAAGATGAATGCCAGGCTGGAGGCCCACTGAGCCCCCGGATGTGCTGGCACCAGAAGCATCTCAGCCGGAAGGAGACAGTAGGTCGCTCTCAGCTACCTCCTCTATGTCTTTCATCTGCTAGCACATCTTAGTACTTTGAAAATAAAATTTGGTGAGCCAATAAATATAAAAACAGAGAAGTATTTTCTGAGCAAGATGCCTGTTTTTTACAACACTGTGCGCGAGGTAGTTATAACAAGTCCCAGGGCAGAGAATCAAAAATATTTGCCAGGAGTCTTCCAACTTAAAAACACAGTTAGGCAAAACTGCACTTTCACAGGCAATCATTAAAGATTGATGAGCTAGCTTCAGGTAATGTTTTTTGGTTTTTGTTTAAAATCAGAACATATAATCTTAAATAATGTATAATCTTAAATACAAAGAAAACTTAAGCAGCAGCCATTTCACATTTTCTATGACCAGGAAGGACCTCTAAAATTGTAATAAATTAATTGGGAACTTACTTCTTGAATTAAAGCAGATAGCAAAAAAAAAAAAAAAAAAAAAAAACCTAATCAAACTGATTTTTATTTTTTTTAATATAATATATATTTTTATTGTTATTTATGTCTTTTACATTTTGCATTCCCCTTGGGTAGCCCACCACCAATTCACCCGTGATCCATCTCCGAATAACAGTATAACATTATGCTAAAAGTGATGCAATTTCATAAAAGAGAATCATTCATACAGGGACTTTTGACATTCATCTCTCAGTACAAATCTTCCTATCTTTGAACATGTCTGGACACTGGGTGTTAGTGTAATTCTTCTCCAATTACCCAAGTCTCCTCCAGAGAGTCATGCTCCTTCCCTTCCCCCCTCGCCTGTCCTACCGCTTCTCCAGTCTCCCTCCACACTGCTCTTTCAGTGTCAGTTTTAGGAAAATCCACAACCTAAGCTTTAACTTTATAAGCAATAGCTTCATTATTTGGTCTCTGATTATACACCCTGTTCAGAGTTACATTTTCATCAAAGAGTAAAGGTTACCAAAGTTCAACATGTGTTTGGCATTATTTTAAAAGGTATTGCTCTCTGGTAAGCTACAGAAAAACTAGAGGCGAGCATGCCATCTGCAACTGAAAGCTTGCTCGCCACAGATTCACTGCTTTCTTATAACAGAAAACTTCACTTTCTTACTCTGTATATTCGTCCCTGATTTGGGTTAGATTGGCTCGAAATAGGAAAGGACCCATAACACCATCACCGACAGCACACTTCATTGACAAACTAAGCCCTGTACTTGTGCAGAAGTGGACTCTACTCTGCAGAGTAGATAGACCAAAATGCCTTCATTCTACAAAGATTAAAAGTTCTAGCATAGTGCTGGGAGGATTCCAAACTTAGAAAAGTTTAGAGGAAGGAAGGCTTGTATCGAGGTTTAGGGTTTACTATGACACAATCATTTGTAATTATTCTGGACCTGGTATGCTTCTCTCTCTTTCTCTCTCTCTCTCCCCCCTTTAATTTTCAAATATATTTTTTTTTTCATTTTGATCCCCTGGTACAATCTGTTCCTTTAGCCAGAGGCAAATCACTAAATGACTAAAAATCTCTCTTTCTCTTTCTCTCCCTCTCCCTCTTTCTCTTTGTTTTAATAATACTTAGTTACCTCAAAGTGTTGCTGAAAGGATTCATAAGTATGTTAAGTGCTTTGAAGATGAAAAGCAATATATAAATGCTTAAGTATTACCATAAAAGTTCAAGTAAATGAGCTCATAACATGTGATTTAAATGGAATGCATGTTAACACACAATCCACAGATAGCCAAACAACTAAAGAATCTTTAGCTAAGACTCATAACCCACATGACAGTAAGCCTTTACTATCATAGACTGTTTTCAGAGCTAAAAGGCCCTAGGAGATCATTTAATGCAAGTTCTCCATTTTACAAACTGAGAAAGAAAGTCACAAATGACCAGTCGAAGGCACACAGATAAACAGGAACAGATGTGGGACAAGAAACCAAGTATCCTTAGTGCCCATCAAGCTTCCTACACCACTCTATACTAGTATAAGATGTCTAATAAAAGAAAGAAGTGGCATGTTCACTTGAAATGTTGGTATTTGTTGCTGCAATCTGGATATTGGCAGATATATTGACTGAAGTCTAAATTCTTTTCCATTCAGAATGTGTCCTTCTATAAACACATATTGGTTCTTATTTGCATATTTGAAGTCATTTTTCCATTAGAAGAGTGGTTGCATGGGATTATATTTACACACATTTTCTACTGATTCTCCCAAAACAGGCAAGGGTTGTTCTGCAAAACAGGTAAATTCAGTTGAGAGAAGAACCATTAGAAGAGTGGTTGCATGGGATTATATTTACACACATTTTCTACTGATTCTCCCAAAACAGGCAAGGGTTGTTCTGCAAAACAGGTAAATTCAGTTGAGAGAAGAAATGAGTATATTTTCAGCAGACACAAACCACAATTGGAGGAGTTGGCAAAATGAATTAATGGCCATCAACACCAATCCCCAAGCTGAAAGTCATTATTTAGCTTCTCAAGTGAGACTCTCTGCCCTACTCTGGAATTAGATCTTTTTTAAAGGGACATGTCAAAGTATCTATTAACAGGGTAATGATACCCAGCACCAGATGGAATGCCTCATAACTAGAGAGCTCTGACCCTGGGATGCTGGTAAGGAGTTCACCTTATTACCAACCCAACATATGCCTTCTGCTTTAATGAGGCTGCCTTAATTTCTCTTCAAGTAAATAGAGGCCCTCAAACTTTTAGTGGGTGTCAGAATCACAAGGAAGAGCTTGTAAAAACAGAACTCTGGCTCCACTCCCAGAGTTTCTGATTCAGTAGTGCTGGAGATGCTGAAATTTACCTATTTCAGGTACACAAGTTCAATCTGCACTTCTAGAAAGATCCCAGATGATACAAATATGATGTTGGAACACACTTTGAGAACCAATGGGTAAAGAGATCATGCCAAGAGATCTGACAGCTGCCTGGGTAGAGACGTGCCCAAAGTGCAGGAGGAGTTGGTATTTAACCAGGTGAAGTGAATCCCTGAAGACTGGAGTTTACAAGGCACCAAGGCCAAATTTGGTTCCCAAGTGTTTTGTTGGACTTATGAAGTATTATTTTTTAAATTGAATTTGTTGTCAACACTTAAGATTCATGATATTTTATATAAACATCCAAGTCCTGACTTTGCTCAATAAATCAACTACCTGACAGCACAGGACCATGAATGCCCCCATTAAACAGGGTGCCAGGGCCGGGGCGGGGTGGGGGGCCAGGGAGGGGGGCCACAGCCTCCACCCAACTAGCTCCATCTGTTTAGATTGCCTCCTGCTTTTGACTTTGTGTTCCCATGTAGATTATAAATCTAAATTTCAAGCCTCCAAATAAATATATTTTCAGCTTACTTATCTACTATACATAGCTTTATTAAATAAGCCAGGCATGCCACCACTCATCAGAGCTTACTATATTCTATTTAAAAACAGTCTATGCACATAAAGAAGGAGAAAACATAATCTGACATGATTGATGGATGTCCTTTTGCCCTGGCCAGGCAATTTCTAACTTTATTACATTTCAGTGCAACCAAATACTATATATTTTTTAAGTTTCAAAGTAACTCAGAAGCAAGAAAAAGCTGAAAACAATATGAGTTACTAAATAAATTGACACTCTCAAATGTATATTTCAATCAATAATGAAATGCATTTATGTTCTGTATTTTACTTCTTACTCAGCTACTACATATGCCATTAGTTTTCACCTAAATTTCCTTACTTTTTTTACTTAAAAATTTGACTTTCTGTGTGTACTTTTAGAGAATTTTTCAAATCTATTTTGGAATGAGACATAATAATGGTGAATTAAATATTCACATTTGTTCTTCACACACTTATAATGAGCTCTTTGGGGAGAGATGCTCAAGTTCTATCTTAGTCCCAGGATCAGCATCACCTGGGAACTTCTTAGAAATGCAAATTACAGGGTTCCACCCCAGACCCACCGAGGCAGAAACTCTGGGAATGGGCCCCAGCAAGCTGGATTTTGTTACCAGGTAAAGGGGCTTAAAAACTATAACGAGTTCAGAGTCTTTCTGATCAGTTCTGAGTCCTGCCACCCAACACCACAAGTACAAACAAAAGGGCATTTGGTGCAGCAAGAAAAGAAAACAATTTTTTTTGTTCTAACCAACAGGGCAGAGGGAGAGGGAGACCTAGTGAAGGAGAGGGAGGAGGCGAAGGTCAGGCTACAGATCTCTGGTACCAGGAGGGACTGCAGCTACAGGAACCGTCAGGGAGCAGCACAGGCCTGCTGTCATTGTGTCAGGGGCTCCCCCACACTGGGGAGAGGGGATGAAAGCCCACCCCCTGACTAGGCCAGTGGGGTGGCTGCCTTCTCCAGCAGCTCCAATGAAAAAAAAAAGAGGGTGAGCCCATGTGCATAGCGCTCTATTAAATGTTCCCAAGAAAGGCCTCCCAGCTCTGCCCTTATTCCCAGCAGAGGACGCCAGGGGCAGAGTTTGACCCCTCATAGTGTTTGTGCTCGGTGCAGGAGGCCTGTCAGCCCCCCAGAGGGCCACAGGCTGCACTGCTTAGCAGCCACAGGCCAATCCAACAATTTTAGCAAGTCTTCTGGATAATGTGGATGCCGATAAAATTTAAAAACCACTCTTTTAAGCCATCAAACAGATATAGTCAATAATTGTGCACGTAGGGGCCTCCCTGGTGGCGCGATGGGTTAAGCGCAGCGCTGTGGAGCTGTCCACGGCTACAACATGAGTTCGATGCCCGGCCCGGGAGATTCCCACATGGCATGGCAGACTTCTCCTGCCTCGCTGGCAGCTCCCCACGGCAGTGTGTTTCGGATCAGCCTGTCCTGCTCCCCACTCTGTCTCTGGGGAATCCTCTCACCACCCCACACCTCTGGTCTGCACCCCAGCTTGTAAGCAAAAATAAAATAAATCTTTAAAAAAAATAGGGGGTGGGGGTGGGGGGAGGGGAGGATAAGGGCACAAAATGGAAGAGAGGAGAATACAGGGGACCATGGAGATGGATCACGGGTGAATTGGTGGTGGGCTGCCCAAGGGGAATACAAAATGTAAAAGACATAAATAACAATTAAAAAAAAAAGGAAAAAAAATCTTTAAAAAAATAATAATTGTGCACATACAAGTAATTAGAGCAAAGTATAAAACCAATGAACTTTGTAAAAGTGATTCCTGAGTAATTCAAAAAAGATTGTTGTTCTTCTCTATTCAGAAGTATTTATCAGAACATAAAGATGTTTTCTTTTTCATCTTTCCGAAGGAACATTTGAATTTTAGAATTTGCTTTCATAACTAGCATTGAGACCTGTAGGGCATATTTTATTTTTACACTGATATAAAAGACCACATTGCTAGTGAAAAAAAGTCAGGAAGATAATCCTACACTGCCATTTTGCCTTTTCTCTTTTCCGTATTATAAGTCAAATGTCCATACACTATTCAGGCCACTGAGCTAAAGAATTTTTATACTTCCACCAGCTGTATGATGATTTCTATGATGACTCCCATGATTCCCAACTGTGGAAGCTTTCAAATCACAAGGGTAATTTTCAAAAATATCCTGGTCTAATCTCTATCCCCAGAGATCCAGATTTCATTGGCCTTAGGTGGGAGCAGGGCTACTGGTATGCTTTTAAAGTTCCCTCTCTGAGACTCAGGTACAGCTGGTGTGGAGAACCCCTACCTGCATGCTTCCTCTGCCCCTGCAGCAGCCAAAACTCAAATCTCAGGCCTCAGCTCTTCTCTCCCTGGGTGTATCAAGTTACCACTCCTATAAGAACAGAGAGAAATCGTGTGCCCAAGAAATCTTGAGAAGTAACTAACAATGGAAATGGCCTAAACACAAAGTCACTCGTTTATAACCAAAACAAAAAAAAGATCAGAATTTGCATCAATAAATTCAGCTTCCAAACACTTTCACCAAATAAAGCCAAATCACTTTTTCTTTGACTTGAAATTTTGGGTAATTGACTTTACTCTTCACCTTGCTCTGGAGTGTAGTCATAGCCCTGAGTGAAAATAGTGCAGTCGGTCCAGGCTTGACCTCGGGAGACAACGGGAAAAGGTAGTGGTCAATTCTTTACTTTGGGAGTGAAGTGTTGACACAACCAGATCCAAAGGCTGTCAGTCTTTTGCTGGATTGTGACTTGGGGAAGCAGTAGCTTTAGATCAGAATTTGGAAACAAAATGTGAATTCTACCCTCCCCGCCCCCCTCAAAATTTCTCTTATTTATGAACTTTCCTGTTTGTTTATTTTTGCAACGCCTGGTATTTTTAAACAATGCTCTCTTCCCACTATTTCCTCAAAGCAAGCTAAAGATATTTGGTTTTCGACCTTTTGATATGAAAACTGCATTGGGGCCATGCATTTGTGGCTTTTCCCCCTTTGATATAGGGAAGTGGCAAGAATGTGGCACAATCATGAAGTTCACATTTCCTCTTATAAACAAATGAACAGGGCAACTCACCAAGTTTCTCACTGACTTCAGGGGGCTTTGCTTAAAAGAGAAAGCGAGAAAAAGAAACTTAGAAAATATTTACTGTCATGCTATCCACGATGACCATAATATTGGGAAAAGTCCAACATTTCTTCTAAAGTTTCAACAGAATTGTTGCATTGAGTAGAGCAGCATGAAGATCTAAGATGGAATCTTCATTCTATATACAAACTAATTTTGTGACTTGGGGAAAATTACAAAACGTCCCTAAATATTGTTTTTGTCTCCAGTAAATGATCGCAAAGGCTTCATCTGTGGATTAATTAGATAAGATGTGTAAAAAAAATGCACAGTGTCTGGCAAGGAATCCAGAGCCAATAAATGGTAACTCATCATCATTACTACTCTAAGCAGATTCCCTGAAGGCTCTCTGAGACATTTCTCAAACTCTTCTGTCCACACCAAACTAAGATGCAAAGTAAGCAAGAAACAGGGATCTGAGGGATTGCCACAGTAAATACAGTTATAAAAAAAAGAGAATTCGCAAACTCAAAACCCACAGGATATGTAAAAACTGGATAATCAGACTTTTAAAATGAAGGCTTCCCTTTGGAGAAATAACCCATAAATATGAGGGCAAACCAGTAGATTGTAACAGTAACCACTAAATACGAGGCCAGTGTTATCAGGAAACCAAGGATGCCGCTTTCATTCTGACCCCATTGGATACTAAGGTGACCGGACCTGGCCCAGAACATTAGTACAGCGCATGCGCGGAGAAGCCAGCCCGCTGGCTGACCTGTGGTTCGAGGGTCCCAGAGCCATCAGTCCTGCCTCCCACTGCAGCCAGTTCCTCTCCAGGGGCCTGCATTCCAAGCCCCCCATGACGCTCCCTCCCAGGGCTCCCGGAGGCTCACAGCCTGAGGAATTCTATGACTGTAAGAAGACACTCCAAGAAGACCGAGGATGGGAACTATTTTAACTCACAAACAAATCTGAAAGGGGATGTGGCGCTGCACTCCCAGATGAAAGAGAGTTCGACTTGTGAATCACTGAAAATAGCAGGAAATCAGACAAGAAGAGCCTTGTCCCAGAGTAATAGACTCCCTCAGAGATTAAAATAGGTCTGACCTTTGTCTATGGGATTGTGTTGTCTCAGTCATATTTGGCTGCTCCAGCCAAGGACTTCTGAAAACCCTCGCCCGCATGTTGCGAAACCGCATCTCTGGGTCAGGGGGTGGTCTCTGCCCGAGCACAGAGGACCCACTGATTCAGCGCAGCACTTAACCAGGGCTTGTGACTCCTAAGCCAAGAAAATGGAGCTCATTCAAATTCCAATTTTCTTTTCCTTTTTTTTTTCCCCCCTGCTTAAATGAAGTTAGCAACAATGAAATAAGGCTGTCAAGGAAACTGCAGCTAACCAGGGTCTCTGAAGTTACACACCATCTCCCACCTATTCTCTCATCTCTGGGGGGGCCTGGAAGTACAAATCTCCTTGCATGGTGTTTCTTTTTCTTAAAAAAAAAAAAAAGAAAAGAAAAGAAAGAAAGAAAGAAAGAAAAGATTTCTTTATTTATGCATACAAGAACTGGGGTGTAGGCTAGAGATGGAGGGGGGGAGGGGAGAGAGGATTCACCAGAGAGGGGAGCAGAACAGGCAGATTGACTGAAGTACACTGCTGAGGGGAGCAGCAGGCAAGGCAGGAGAGGTCTTCTGCACCATGTGGGAAGTTCCCTCTGGGGATCAAACTCCTGCTGCAGTGGCTATGGGCAGCTCCACAGTGCTGAGACTTAACCTGTTCCACCATGAGGGAGGCCCTGTGTGGGTTTCTGCCATGAAAACTTGTCACGTTGTGCTGATATTTGGGGTGACTTCTTTGAGTAGAATCAACAGAACAGAGGGCAAGTTATTTATAGCCAGGAGATCCAAGATCATTGAACTAGAAGCTGCCAATGAGTCACTGCCTCAAACTCAAATTATTTCCCTGTGCCTCAGTTTCACCTTCTATAAAGTAGAGATAATAATACCCATTCCTACCTACTTTCTCCATATATTGTGAAAAGAAATGATTGTATATGTGAGCCTTAGGGAGGAAAGACTTAAATCAAAGCATCATTATTACTATTTCTTTTTGCCAAATAGTCTCCATGGTAATCATAGCTTTCTGTTATTAATAAACAGGCCACCTCTGGCCTGGTAACCTAAATGTCAAAAGATGGATCTGGGATTACAACTTCTGAAGATTTCTGTTCTTTAAAATTTTATTTTTAATTCACCTAACATCTCATTTTGCTGAGTCACTGACATCATTTTACCCAAAATTCATTTTACATGAGTGACCTCAACTAACATATAACAGAAGTTAAATGAACATTCAGATCCATTAAGCGAGTTAGGGATACCAACTCATGATCTCAAATTGTACCATCCAATTAGCACTGACCATTTGTTTTTTTGATTTATTCATCCACTGCTCTCTTTGATCTGGAAAGAATAAGGTGACCCACATCTCATTTGGTGAACCTCATTTGGTGAACCTCAGTCACCACCAAACGTTATTTCAAACGTTGCCTGAAATGAACAAGATACAATGTCCAAGCCACCAGACTCTAACTCCCTGTTCCATGTGAAGAGTGATATGTAATAATCAAACCTGACATTTATTTTTTCAATTACCTTTTATTGTAGTAAGATACACACACACAGTTTTCTGAGATTAAGGTGCATAGTTATTGTCAAATCCTTTCACTATTATTGTGGTAAAAAATACAAAGCATTAGACTTATCATCTTAACTATTTTTAAATGTACCATTCAGTAGCGGTCAGTATATTCACATGGTTGTGCAACAGACAGACTTGTTTTAACCATTTTTTTAAAGATTTATTTATTTATGCATACAAGCTGGGGTGTAGGCCAGAGGTGTGGGATGGTGAGAGGATTCACCAGTGACAGGGTGGGGAGCATAACAGGCAGATGACTTAAATACACTGCTGAAGGGAGCAGCGGGTGAGACAGGAGAGGTCTGCTGCGCCATATGGGAATCTCCCTGGCCGGGTATCGAACTCATGCTGCAGTGGCTCGAACTAGTGCTGTGTTTAACCCGTTGCGCCACCAAGGAGGCCCAATTTTAACCATTTTTAATGTCCTGACATTAAATACATTCACATCGTTGTACAACCGTCACCACCCTTCACCCTTCTACAGAATTTTTTCATCTTCCCAAATTTAAACTCCACGACTCCATTAAACAACTCCCATTCACCTCTCCCTTAGTCCCCAGCAACTTTCTGTCTCTATAAATGTGACTATTCTAGATATCCTGTATAAATGAAATCACTCAATATTTGCCCTTTGTCAATTGGCTTATATCATGTAGCTTGGTGTCCTGTCTTCAAGGTTCATCCATGTTATAGTAGCACATGTCACAATTTATTTCTTTTTTAAGGCTACATAATATTCATTGTCCTTATATATAACATATTATTTATTCATTCATCCATCCACTGATAGATACCCGATTGCTTTCACTTCTTGGATATTATGAATAATACTGCTTTGAGTATAGTTATGCAAATATCTCCTCATGACCCTGCTTTTAATCCTTTTGGGCATATGTTCAGGAATGGAATCGCTAGTCATATGTTTGTTTTTTAATTTTTTGAGAAACTACCATAGTGTATTACATAGTGGCTGTGTTAACTTAACATTCAGTGGTACACAAGGTTTCCAGTTCTTCTACATCCAAACCCACACAGTTCTTTTCTTTTTATTAATAACCATTCTAATGTGCATATTCAAATTTTAGTTTTTATAAGTGAATAACAGATAGATGATCTAAGATTTAACAGTTTACAGGACAAGCTTGTATATGTATATGAGATTTCTCTTGGACAGGATGAAGAGGCTAAACCAGCATGGCTAAGACCCTCCTGAGAGCAGTGTACTTCATGGTTGCCATTGCTCTGACTGCAAGGGAAGTGTTCAAAAATACCAGGAAAGGATGTTAAGTGTTTCCCCTGCCAACTCCAAAAGTCAGCAAGAAAAAATTAACTCCTAGAAAGAGAAGAAAGAAAGAATTTAATGGAAAGTATTCCCTCCTTGCACTACATATTTGGGGTACAAATGTTCCTGATGACCCTGAGATGTACTTCAGTGTTTCACTAATTCGTACAGTTGTACTATGGAATCACTTAACAGAAGCAGATAAGCTACAGAGGAAGAGTGGAAGGGACAGTCTCAGGAACTGGGACCCAGAATGGGGAAAACATGCATGATTAACCCTGGTCAAATGTAGAAATTAAAAGAATGAGATGGGAAGTTAAGCCTAGAAAATCTGATTTGGTTCTGCTCTTCCCCCCACCAGCCCAAGAAAATCAGCAACAGAACACAACATCAGTTCCTTGGTCTACTGTCCACTTCCCTTTCTAAAGTGCTGATGCCCCAGATTTTCTGCCTCAGAGCTTAATATGGCTACGTGCCCAGAGCCCTTTCTAAGGGATTTCACACATCCCCTACTCTACTCTGCAGTTAGGCATCAAAAAAATATTTATTGAATACCTGCAAACCATGGAAGTCCAACTATATGGATAACTTGATATTTTTTTAAAGACTTATTTATGCACACAAGCTGGGGTGTAGGCCAGAGGTATGGGGTGGTGAGAGGATTTACCAGAGACAGAATGGGGAGTAGAACAGGCAGACTGACTGAAATACACTGCTGAGGGGAGCAGCAGGCGAGGCAGGAGAGGTCTGCTGCGCCATGTGGGTTAGCTCCTGGGGATGGAACTCGTGCTGCAATGCCTCTGGATAGCTTCATAGTGCTGAGACTTGACCCACTGCACCACCAGGTAGGCCCCAATAACTTGATATTTTTATAATTTCTTTTTTCTAAACTTATGTTCAAAGCAAAACAAATCTCCTCCACAGTGACACACCTCGGACAGGATGTTGGGAGTGGTCTGCTCCAGGTGCAAGCGATTCATCACTGTAGAAACTTTCAAGACTTTAAAATAATAATAAGAACTTTTAAATAATAATAAACTAAAATTAACAATAAATTCAAAGACACATTGCTTTTTATTTTCCCTGTGCTCTGTCAATTGTAAACAATGTCAATGATAAAGTACTCCTCCCACCCAAATTTTGTCTTTTCTTGATCCAAGCACTGAACAATTGCTGTGGTTATGGTTAAGTTTTAAAATACATATGTAATCTTCAAATACATAAAGACTATATTGTTCTTTAACAAACATTGTATTCCACATGGAAGTTAAGTCAAAGAACTCTCCATTTGTTCACCCAGAGACTCAGCTGCAGCATTCATAATGGTTGGGAATCTTTTGAGCCTTTCTGGAGGGCAGTTTGTGTCTCTAAGCCCCAGGACACTACTGCATATGTTTAAAAGAACAGATTCTAAACAATGATTGTGAGGACAAAGAAAGAAAACTTGAATTACCTCAATTCTTCCTCTTGAAGTAATGGAACAAAGTACACACACACACACACACACACACACACACACACACACATACACACATACAATATTTTTGCTCTGTAACATTTTATTTTTAATTTGTTTACTTGCATGATTATGTATATTAAATACAATGCAATTTTATCATCAATATTTCTATTCTGGCTAGTATCACTATTCACTTCGTATCACAATTATACTGAAATACATTTTGCATCTGGAGGTATTAAAAATAACACTGTGTGTCAGAAATACTAAGAACATGACTGTTCTTAATATGGTGTCTTCTAATTTGCACATGATTCATTATTCAATTATCCAACAAAGCACCTGATGTCTGCCTGCCACTGGACTCTCACCTTGGCATCCAGAGATGAACACAGCCCAGAGCAAGCCTTGTGGTCAGTGGCTGTGGGGGATGGCAAGTTGGAAAGGCCCAGGTAATGGCTAGGCTATGCGGTCAAATGAAACAGACTGATAAAAATCTGACTTTCTGTGGAGTGAATTCTGGACAACCCAGAAACAATTTTTTTCCGGTCACTTATTTCATTCATTTTCCCCACAAATGAGAGACCTGATATATGCCTGATGTTTTTTACTCCTATTTAAAAAGATGGTTTTAAACATCTTCTAATCCTGTGCTGTGATTAAGAAATGCCCACTATCATAATACCTCCTTATCCCATTTCAGTAAACCCACCATAAGTAAAGAAGGCAGATGCACATCCAATGTAGGTGAACCCAGTTCCCCATAGTTGTTTTGAGTATGCTGTGTGGAAAGGTGTATGTGGAGAACTTCCTGCTGTTCTTGCTATCTCAATGGTAGGAAAGGATGAAAGAGATAACAAGCTCAAAATAAAAAAAAAAGTACAGGACCAAAGCATAGGGGAAACTTTTAATATATTTTTATTTGTTCCAAGCAACACACACACACACACACACACACACACACACACACACACACACCTTATTTCATAGGAAACCAGAATTTCCTCAATTTCTTGGGGGAAAAAATGATCATTCAACTGAATGTAAAATATAAAAAAGTTGATAATTACTGGGCTATGAAGGGCTAAGAATTTTCTCTTCAGAATATTCTTCCTTAGCTATGATCAACCTAAGACTCCATAGGCTCTTTTTTGTTTAATGGACATTGGCAGAAGGTTCCATTTCCCATCAAATATAATATCTTGCAACCCTCTGTGAAGAACTATACAGGTGGTCCAAAGGGTAATGGAGTGAAATTGAGCAAAAGAAATTTTAGGCTGAAAATTAGGGAAAAAATATAGCTGCAAGAAGGCCCATTATTCGGTGGATAATCTCCAAGGGGAACCAATAATGGCCCCATCACTCATGTAATCCTAAACCAAGATGGAAAAAATATTTGAGAGTAATCTATAAGAAAACAGTCTATATTAGAAAAAGAGAGATAAAATGACCTAATTTTCCACCTGTAATTTTCATGATTCTGCCTCAGATGGCCTTTTCACACCTAATACTTGACAATTTGGGTATATGAGCCTAAAAACACAAAATGATGTTCGGCCAAGTTTTCAAGGCAAGAGTTAAAAGATTTTAAGAGAAAACATTCTTGACAATAAAAATCAGACAAATTTATGAAAAGGTACTCATACTTATTTCATACACATTTATATACTTATTCAATGTGGGCTTATTTTAAGATCAGAATTCAAATGTGTTTCCATATACTAGTCACCATTCCAACATCTCTGTTGCTGCAGCTGAAGCTGATACTGATGCTTCCCATTAAGAGTGAAATTCCACTTTGTAGACTAAGACAGGAAATACCACTCAGCACTGGAATACATATGAAAATCAGGACACTTTCAAAGATGTAATACAGGAAATCAACTAGAGAATATTCAAATAGTCACAATGTGCCCAACTTTTTAAGCATTTTCCTCCTCTTTTAAACAAATGCTGAGCAAAGCTTCCTGTGTTTCAAAAGCAACATCAATGGGCTCTCAAAATGGCAATCCCACATACTTATTTTTCCTTCTCTTCACACTTAATTTCCTTGGCTTTATATGAGGTCCCCAGGGCTTGAAACATGGCTCCAATAGCACTTTACATATTTATGTTTAACATCTTACCTTCATGGAATAAGAAGATAGCAATATCAGTCATTAACATTGCTCCTTTGAGTTCCCACTGTATGTGGGGAAAGGTAAGAACTTTGTGCAGTAACTCCAGAGGCTCACAGGTTAGGTGGGAAGGGATGATAGTGCAAAAAGCATAAATAACAACATGCTGTTATCTGACTTTCCTTACCTCCAAAATGTAGATAATATGATTATTGTAAAGCACTCAACAGTGTTTGGCACACACCAGAGCTCTATGAAAAGTTATTGTTATAGGAAAATTGCCAGACAATATTTTTTTTAAAATAAAAGAGAGTTCAGAAGTTGGGGAGAAGCAGAGGTCAAGGAGAGGTGACACAGTGGCTGTGGCAACCCAGAAAAGTTTCTTGGCTAGAGCAGAACTTAAACTGGATCTTTGAAAAATGAGGAAGAACAACCAAAATGCAAAAAGTACCTGTGCACTTACAAAAATGGGGTTGGCAGAACTATTCAAAGTGATGACACATTCTTTCAACCTCTTTTCTTGAATGATCTTATGACCTGATTTCCAATATCTCTTAACCTGTTTTTCCAGGTGAGTGTGAACATCAGAGCATTAATTTATCGCAATTTACTCCATTGCAATTTACGACCTTATGCCAAATTTGCTCCATTTCAAACTTAGTAGCACAGTCCAAGAGCACTCACCAGCCAATACTTATTGAAAAATATGTACAGGGTAATAGCCAAAAACCCCTGGACAAGAATAGAAAATGGAGTTTTAGATTGGACATAAGTTACCTTTTCAACATAAGTCAACACTAAGCAGGGGTTACCTTTTTAGTCACTATGGACCAGTGACAGCCCCACACCCTTTGAGTCAATGGAAAATAGTTTCTTAACTCACTTTTGGGAAAGGCTGTCAGTGATTCAGCACTACAGGCTGGCTCACTAGAATGTCATAAGAATGTTTCCTTCACTACCTCGGTGAGAGGTGAGTTTCCCAGACTCCAGAGTGACCCATAAGCACACCAGTTAAAACAACAGAGAATGTGACATTGAGAGCAAGCTTTATCAACATTATTGATACTTTAAAGAGTTATTTGAGTAGATGGACCATAACTTATTATCCAGACTAGAACCCTTTGGAGAGTAAGATGTAATGCTATTAATAATTATGATATCATAGCAGACATAATTGGAGAATGTCCCAGCAAACTGGGACATATGATTATCCGACCTTAAAGTCTCGGGACCATGTCTTCTAAGAATAAAGACATTCTATGGGTGCCTTGGTGGTGGTTGTGGTGTAGTGGCATACTTCTCAAGAGGTGTGAGCCTATATTTCTGATCATATACAATATTGTAAGCCAATGTTACCTCAATAAAAATCAATTGAAAAGAATAAAGACATTCATTTGTGAAGCATTTATTAAAATGTACTATGTACTTGACACTATTGTATATGTTAGAGATTCTATACTGTCCTTTCCTAGACTAGTAGGTAAGACAAACTCATAAATAGACATTTCTAAACACTGTAGAGGTGAGAGAACTTAAACTCAGAGTAAGAGAAGACCCTGGAAGAGGTCTGTCTACATCTCCAGTAGACAATGAGGAAGGGTAACTGAATTCCAGGCCGAAATGTCACTGAAAAATAGTAGTATTTCCTATTATTAACCACATACTGTTAATCAGCCGCATTTTATCTAATAGCTCAATTAACCACACTTCCAGTGCATCCATTTTACAGGGCCCATGTTGATAGACATCCTACCAAATTAAATGTCTATATTCTTTTATCCATCACAGTCATGAATCATAGGGAAAGACTATCGAAATATTCCAGCTTGAAAATGATTGAAGAGTGGGAGAAATAAGTACAATGCATGATTTTGGACCAAAAGGGAAAAGACACTATTGAGACAGCTATCAACTTTTTCATGGTATCTGTGGATTGGAAGGTAGTGTTATATCAAATTTCCTGATTTGAAGGATTGTTTGGGATTTAGAAGCAAGTTTTGGGGGAAATACATACTGGCTACATGAGATATAAAAGTACTTTGAGCTGTTCTATGTTCCTGCAACTTTTTTGTAAGGTTGAATTAAATTTTTAAAAACTCCTTAGAGAAACTTTTAAAATAAAAAAATAAAAATGCTTTGCAGTTTTGATTCACAGATATCATTGGCATTTGAATAAGTAAAAAAATAAAAAGAAAGTAAAAGTCATGGTTTTTAAACTGAACTTTCCCAGAATTTCTGGGAGCTGGTTCAAGTGTTTCATAAATATTTGGTTCAAATTTCATTGTAAAATGATACTATCAAACAAATAATAAATAAATATGTTCAACAACGTATGTGAATTATAATGTAAAAAGAAAATCTGTATTACAATATGCGCTATAGCAAACAGGAAGCCATCAATACATTAACTTGAGCTACTTTCTCTCACCATCTCTATATAGATATGTGAATTTACTGCAAATGTGTCATGATAAGGGACAGCTCTGAATTTTTTTCTTTCAATGAAAGATAACTTTTGTGTGCATAGCTAAAATTCTAACTAAGGACACTAATTCCTAGCAGAATGACTATATCATTTAATTTTATTTTTCAAATAAAAATACATAAATTAATTGGATGACAAACTTGATATAATCCTACAACTATCTTTCCTAACTCTTAATTTTGAGTGCTGATATTCATAGGAATAATCTGTTAACGTGATTAACTTTATAGGAAGCAAATGCTAAAATTTTAACCTTACAAACAAGCATATTGTGAGAAAATTATTCTTTAAAATCTATTTTGTATACTGATAGAGGCAAAAGTTTAAGGAAGAAAAGAGCTCTAAAAAAACAAGTTGGAAAACCACTTGTGTAAGATAGTGCTTTAAAATAAGTTGTGATACAAGATACATTTCCTCTGTCCTCTGTCATGGTGTGAAGTGATCAATAAGAAGAAATACAAAGGTGGTTCACTCTGGACAGTGTGCCCACAGTCCTTTAAATGACATATTTTTCCAAATAATCTGGAAAAGGGTGGAACTACTGACTGATAATAAAACACAGTTGTAAGTCACCTGACATCTTTAACTCATTTGTAGTATAAGAACCTGCATTGTTTGCATCAGTGAAAGCCAGCTGATTATCTGTGAATAGACTTTTATCATTAAGAATCATGTGTTCAGACAATAGTGATTCTTATCTAGTTTCCAAGAAGGAATCCTACAATTGCTTTCTCTCCCCTCCGCCAACATAGTTTCTACATTGTTAAACACATTTAAAAAAAAAAAGAACTGCATGTAATCCAGTATTAATAAAAGGCATATCTAGAACCACTAAACAAATAACCAATGTTCCTGCATTGTAACATAACATATTTCTTGCAAAGCATCTTTAGTTAACATAATTCAGTAGTATAACCTATTGATGATAAACAGCAATACACCTAAGTTACTTCTATCGTCATTGACTCATTTACCAAACTCTAAAGAAATTAATTGGTACAATGGTCTATACAATCAATTTATTTAGCACAAAACTAATACAAAAGAATAGATTTTATACTGTATCCTCAGATTTCCTTCCCATTTAGGCTTATGATGGAATATTATTTAGATGGAACAAAAAAGTTGGAAAGATTCCTAAGGAAAATTAAACTAAACTGGTGGTCATATAGAATTATCTTAACGATAAATTTGGTCCAAGGAAATCAATGGTTCATGTAGAAACAGTTATTCCTGTTCACTAGCAAGAGAAACTGGGAGGGGGGGCCTCCCTGGTGGTACAGCAGTTGAGCGTTGTGCTGTGGAGCTGTTGGCAGCTCGCGATGCGAGTTCAACGCCCAGCCGGGGAGAATCCCACATGGTGCGGCAGACCTCCCCTGCCTCGCCCGCTGCTCCCCTCAGCAGTGTATTTCTGATCTGCCTGTTCTGCTCCCCACTCTGTCTCTGGTGAACCCTCTCGCCGCCCCACGCCTCTGGCCTGTACCCCAGCTTGAATGTATAAATAAATAAATCTTTAAAAAAAGAGAGAGAGAAACTGGGAGGTAGATCTGGACTCCAAGCAGCTCTGCCTCTAATCATCCTTATCTCAGACAGTCAGATTACAGTCCCATTGAGAGTAAGCTTCTCTACATTATCACATTCCAGTCCTGAATTCTTTGAGAACACACCTGTTCCCCAAATAAAGATTTGGGAAATGCCTTCTATTTACCAGCAAAGTGGATTTCTCTCCCCACGGATATTCTCACCCATTTCAAGATGATTTTTGTTATATAAAATCATGGAATATATGAACTTCTCTTGACATGGTTCCCACATTTGGGCACTATCTTACTGCAAGTGTCTATGTTTAATTTAAATACACTGATGATGTAAAAATACTCAATTAAATCTGCCACTTTATGTGTAATTCTACAGTTAGCTGCAAGTGCATTATTCACAAAACAAATATCTGTGCCCTCATCTGCACGTTCTTTTTTCAGATCTTCAACACTGAATAATAACAGGATGGATGGCTTTTCCTTTTCACAAGTTATCAGTGTTGACCAGACAGAACAGAATTCATTTTAGTTAAATCTCTTTGGAATCCTTGCTAAAATGAACCTAGTAGTTTTCCACCAATTTCCTTCTGAACTGTGTATGACCTGATGATACTTCTCAACCTTGGCATATTTCATTGGATTTGGATATTTCTTCCAGGTTGGGACTGAGATTTCAGTGTTAAGATTTATTGACCAAATATCTTACAGAAACTATATGCTCTATTTTTATTTTCTACATATCCCCATTGCCAAGTAGCTTGAGATCAATTTTTATTTCCAAATCTAGTTTTCTCATTGTTAGAACAAGATTCCCAGCAGTCAGCATCTTGTTACTTTTCCACTTAACTGAATATTTAAAGAATTTGAAAATGACAGATAATAATCTTTCCTTATTAAACAATTTTTAAGTTATCTTAAAAATGATTTTTAATTTCAATACTTGCTTTGAAATTCCCGAGATACTAAACACTAGCTTTCTTGGATTTCTACAATAATAAGTTTTCACCTAGGAAGATAATTTTAGAAAATTACACTGGTCAACAGTGAGAAAGTTACTGACTTCAAAAGGCCCTAATAGGTAGTATCTTGGTGTGCTGAACATGAATATAACCCTGAAAATTTTGTATAAGCTCTCATTTTGAAGATATTTTATATAATTCATTTTATATGTTTCACCATGCAAATTTATCCAGTGTGGGGAGCGGCCGCACCCATAACATGGCGCCCGCTGTATGAGGAAGTAGGTCCGGCAACCAGTAAACAAGAACATGGCGGACGCGTGCTCGCCGCGTGATAGGCGCCTATCCGAGTGGTGCGCGCGTGATCAGCCCACTGATTGGCCTAGAAAAGGTTCCGCTTTCTTCTCATTGGTTCAGCATACATATATATACA
>PVIJ01014531.1:0-40247 GCA_004024925.1 Scalopus aquaticus
TCCTTCCAATCCATGAGCAGGGGATGCCTTTCCATCTTCTTGTGTCTTCTTCTATTTCTTTCAACAGAGTTTTGTAGTTTTCTTTGTATAAGTCCTTTATGTCTTTTGTTAGATTTATTCCTAGATATTTGAATTTTTTGGTTTCAATTTTGAAGGGGATGGATTTCTTAATTTCTTCTTCAGATTGGGTGTTTGCATAAAGGAAGACTATTGATTTTTGTGCATTGATTTTGTATCCTGCTAATGTACTGAACTGGTCTATTATTTTGAGTAGTTTTTCTATGGATTTTTTAGGGTTTTGTATATATATTATCATATCATCTGCAAATAGAGACAGTTTAATTTCTTCTTTTCCTATTTGAATCCCTTGAATGTCTTTCTCTTGTCTAATTGCTCTGGCTAGGACTTCCCGTATTATATTGAAAAGTAATGGTAAGAGTGGACATCCTTGCCTTGTTCCTGATCTTAGGGGAAAGGCCTTCAGCTTCTCACCATTGAGGATAATATTGGCCGTGGGTTTCTCATGACCTGTATTTTATTATATGCATTTTATTGTTTCAGGTCTTATATTTAATTTTGGTATATGTCCTGCAATTGTGTTCCAGCTTTATTCTTCTACATGTGCCTTTGTTTGGATGAGTGTTATGTCTTCCTCATGTATTGATCCCATAATCATATCATGCCCACCCCTGTCTCATTATTTTTTATAGCTGGAAGACTATTTTATCTGATATAAGTATGGCTCTGCCTGACATTTGTGGAATTGCATTTGTTTGTAAGATCATTTTTTAACCATTTTTTTTGAGTCTTGTTTATTTTTTTGGTATTCAGATGGGTCTCCTAGAAACAGCAAAAAATGAATTTTGTTTTTTGACCTAACCAGTCACTCTTTGCCTTTTGATTGATGAGTTTGATTCATTCACATTTAGGGTGATAATTGATATGTGAGGACTTGTTGCTATTTATCTGTAGTCTTCTGTTTCTACCTATTTCCTTGTTCTTTTTTTATTTTTTTTTTGGTAGAAATTCTTCTCTTCTATTTAGATAAGAAAGCTGCTTTCAAGACTTTTTATTGGGGAGGTCTACTGTTTACAAACACCTTCAGCCTCTGTTTTTCTGGGAAGACCTTTATTTTCCCCTCATATCTGAAAAAGAGTCTTCCAGGGTATGGTATTCCTGGCCTTTAGTTTTTAATGTTTTGCTATTTTAAACAGATAATTTAATTCTGTCCTTGCTCAATATTTTCTCAGGGAAGTCTGATAAAAATATGATGGGAGTGACTTTATAGGTTATCTGTTTGTTTTTTCTGTAGTTACCTTTAATTTTCTTTCCTTGTCTTGAACTCTTGGAAGTTTTATAACTTTGTGTAGGTCCTGGACTAGTATATTTAGTTGCATCCTTGAGTTAGGAAATCATCCTCAATTATTTCTCTGAATAGATTCTCTCTTTCCTTCTCTCTTATCCTTCTGGAATACCCATTGCTGTTTTGTTGCCTTTCCTAATAGAGTTGGTTAATTCTCAAAGTGTTTCTTCATTATTTTTTTCATGTTTCTCTTTCATCTTCCACCTGGGTCCCATGTGCATTAACATCTTCAAGCTTACTGATTTGATTTTCCATTTGATGTATTCTATTTCCATAGCTTTCACCAGAATTTTTTAGAATCACCTTTATTGATCTTTTCACAATATGAATCACTGTTATTTTCTTTTGTAAAGTTTAAATTTCTCTTTTCTGTTCATTACTTTTATTTCTCAGATTATTCTTTTTTAATATTTTTTCCAATTTTTTGAAATTCCTTATGGCATTTTTAAACTCTGTATCTAATATGAAGACAAAATTATTCATGTTTTTGTAGTTGTATTCTAGAAAGTTGTTCTTTCCTTGTCATGATTGTATTCCCTTGAGATCTTCAGGCACCGTGTGTTGTATTTTTCCATCTACCCATTTTGTTGCTTTAAATTTCCCTATATTTTTGCGTTTCTATAGTAATTAAGGAAGATATTTGCAGTATTTCTATTTTTCCAGCAGGCAGCATTGTGCTTTTTACCTATTAGCTTTCCCCAGCTTTATATGATATACATGTCCGGCCTTTCCAGGCTTCTGTAAGTCTGGAGACCTGTTCTTGCAGTAACCACAGGGAGGAGTTGGGGGATGCCCCCAACATGCTGTCCTTGTTGTTTTCTCTGGGGATCTTTCCTGCTGTGAGCACCCAGCTCCTCCAAATGTATCTTTTGTCAGCTCTTCCAAGATGCACTTCTGAATTGCTATGCCAGTGACATAGAGAAGTAATATTTGTAGAATAACACATTTGAAATTTTGCTTATTGTTAATGCACCCAGACATTCTTCTTTTATTGATGATCTTCATCCCAATATCAAAATGATGTTTTTTTTCCTCCAAATGTCATCTTTTTGATCAAACTGACAGATCAAAGAATTACAGTAAATATTAAGGCATACTACCTGACCTTTTCCCAGTGGTATTGCTGCAACTGAGAAAGACACTGATTGGAAGGATTACTTCATCGATGATTGCATCAAGAACCTTGCTTGGGCTTGGAGTTATGTCACCATGGAGTATATGAGTATTATCTAATACACTCAGGAGATTCATCCATGAAGCATTTGCCGTGGATGAGGAGAATGTAAAAATCAACAAGGCTGTAAAGCCTTGCTGAGATGGCAGGCAACTTTAACTTGGTGTGGAGGAGGATGATTGTGAAGAAGTGTTTGAGCTGGTTCCTGAGGAATTTACTAATAAGGAATTGTTGAAACTAGGATAGGAACATGTAACTGATGAAGAGGAAAGAGAAAAGGAAGCTTCCTGAGTACAAAAAGAACACCAAGGAAAACTCATAGTGGAGGATTTAGCAGAAATTTTTATAGATCTCAATAATCTCTTTAGAAATTTTGAAAACATGAACCCCAGCACCGAAAGATTTCCGTTAATGGAGAGGAATGTTCATGATGTGTTATCTGCTTAAAAGAAAATCTGTGGCAAAAAAAGAAAAAAAAAAAAACTAAGCAAACCACCACAGACATATTGCTGAAAAGAGAAACACCTCCCCAGGAAGAGCTTCGGACAGATCCTTCAGGAATTATTCCACAAGAAAGCATTTTTTTTTTCCATAGGAGATGACAACTCCTTGCAAGTTACTGTCCCTGAAGACCCTCTAGTAGGATGATTTCTTCTCACATTGTTTTATTTTTCATGGCCTGTTTATCATGTGGAGGTGCAAGACAGCAATCTTGGTGATCCCAACCCTGTGTAAGGCTAAGCTAAAGGGTGTGTTGTGTCATTGTTTTTAACACGTTTGTAAGCTCACTGTGATGCATGTGGGAGGGCTGAAGAGAAGAAATTAGGAATTAAGGTTGGATTCAGATTGGACAGATTCTTGAATGCTATGCTATCTATAGCATTAATAATTTTTAAAGCCAAGAAAATGAAAGGTTTGTTTTGTTCTGATTTTGAGTTTTATGTTGGTATCGTACTGTTTGGTTCTGTCTTTTAGAATACAAAGTGTTGGCGTGTAGAAGAGAGGAAGACCAAAGGTGAGAGAGACTGGAGTCAGAAAAGTTGAGGCAGGGACTAGTTTTAATTGCTTGGAAAAGAGCAGTGGTTTTTTAAATTAAGCAAAGGATAAGGACAAATTTGAGGGATACTTTGGATAAACATAAAAGGAAAGAGTAGTATTAGATAATAAGTAAACAAATCTACAGTTCCTGAATTGAGTTGACAGTGTTATTTTATTGTGAGAGAGGAAATGCAATCAAGGAAGTGAATTGTGTTAGGGGATGAAGTAATAAGATTTGTTTTTTAGGCAGTTGTATTACATTTTGGTTAATAGAAATATTAAATAGCTACATGGAAATATGGGTCTGGAAATCAGGAGCCAGATTAAGACACTGGTGATTTGGACTTGAAAGTCATGAGCAATAGACAGTAGTATTTCTCAAGGAGTGACCTGAGAACATCTGCATTAGAGGGATTTGTTTTGGGTGCTTGTCAAATGAAGATTCCTGGACCTTATCCCATACATAGTTAGATTCTCTGGAGGATGGGCCCAAAAACCTGCCTTTGTAAATATATTCTTGGATTATTTTAAGGCACTAAAAATTTTTGAGACCATGAATAAAGGTGATAACTAAAGTCTGATGGTAGATAAGGTTATCTGGGAGAAAGTATAGGGGGAATAGAAATTATGGACAAAGGTATGGATAAGAATGTTCCTGGGATTCAGAAATTGCAGAGTTAAATAACTATTTAAAGAAGAAAATCTTGAGAGAGTGGAGAAACAGCAGTGGAAGAAAAATATTTTAGGGAGGTGAGGTGGGGACTCCAGGGAAGCAGTGTCATATTTTGTTAAAAAAAATGTTGCTCAGCATGAGAGAGAAAAGGATATTGGCCTTATCAATTTGTCATCCACCACTGACCTCGTGATACCTGTTTCAATAAACTGGTGGGAGTAGGATAATGTGACACCAGAAAAAAAAGACCAAAGGAACTGAAGATACAGAGATCATCTATTTTGAGAATTTTTTAAAAGGAGGATAAATAACTCAATGTAATTTTTATTTCAAATTCTCTTTTTTTTCCTAAGGCAGAGAATATGTAATATTAATTAGGGATTTACCCCGTGCTTTTCTCTGATGGGGTGTGCATTCTCCCATTTTGTGCTTGGATCCAAACAGATCATTGATATCTTTTGGTCCATCCTCAAGGATTTTTCCAACCTGATAGTTTCCTTTCTACTCTTGAGTCATATCCAAATAAGAAAGTCTGTGGATCTGATCCAGTGTGCATAGTTGTACCCAATATCTATTTTATCTTGGAGTAAACCCTCTTTCTGGAGCTAACTCTTGATATTATACACCCATCCTGGAGTCCTGCTGGGGCAGAGTGTGGTGTGACACCTCTCAGACACCAGTCCCGGGGCCCTGCTTCTTCCCTTAAAGCTTGCTTCATCCTCCTGAGATAGCTTTTCAAATGTACCTCACACACTCTATACATATCATTCACTAAATCTTCAAGATAGTTACTATTATTGGTAACTTCCATGTAGTAAGGGTCATAGCTTGAATTTAAACAAGGAATATGGATTTTGTGTGCTAAGTGCACTTGTAAAATGAGGAAGTGAGAGAGGACATGGTATGTTAGAGGAGAGGAGAATAGACAAAAGGTGGTTTGTGGAGAGTATAAGGAGTGATTGCACGGACAACTTGGTGTTTGTCCTTTGGTCCCTGGTTCAATCCACATGCAACCAGTGAAAGTGCAGTAATGGCTGTAACAACAGAGCTAATGAAAATTAAAAGGAACATTTCTCCAAATTCCTCTTGGTACTCTGGCATTGCAGATTGTCAATAGCACTGAGAATAGCAGTAGCAGGGTGGCACAGATCAGCTACAGTATTGGTAGTGCCATTACAGAGACAACTTTTTATGGATAGCTTCTGTATCTTTCACTTTGGAAATCAGCAGCCTTGCTGCAAGTGTGGATTATTTTCAGCTGTGGGTATTGGCAACTTCACAGCTTCTGGAAGGCAACACACTGGTATAGATGCCACTTTCAGAATCCTCAGAGAACATAGGCACCACTGAAATGGGCTGGAGGGAAGAGCCAACATGACTTCATGCTTTGTGACAGACACGGGTAGCAGGTCTTAGAGAAGGTGCAGCCTGGAAGAGGATTTGGGGGGCATTTGATAGGGATGAAGCTCCCACAAAGTAGGTCAGGAATGTAGTCATAGGGTTACTACTTTGTATCATTTACTTTTAGTCTTTCTTTTTTTGCCTATTTTATGAGCAAAATAGATAACATTGATGAGAAAAGCAAGGTTCAGAGAATGAAGCTAACTTGTATGAAATTCTATGCTCAGCTAATGAATTGTAGGACCATTTGACCACTCATACCACCATCTTTGTATTTGGGACAAATACAAAGGGAGGAAAAAAGATTGCAATTATTTAATGATAGCTGATGACATTGTTTTGATAAACTGGGAGAAGACATGAGCAAGAGTATAGTGTGGAGGAATTAAATAAATACATTTAGTAAATGGGATGAAAGACTCTAGGCACAAGTATTTCAGGTGAAAGATTGTAAGCATATGGATTATATAATAAGAAAGGTAGCTGGACCAGCATACAAGTAATTAAAGAAAGATGTAGAACAGGAAAAAATACAAGAGAAGCAGAAGAAATAAAAGATAGGCTTGAGATAAACTATATTATATTGATAAGGCCAGTTTTTTAATTTTTCTTCTTTAACATGTATCTAATCTTTTTAGACTGCAATCTCAAATATTGCACATTCCAACATGCTATGGTTGATTCTGGAAATATCTAGGAACTATGCAAATATATCCGTCAGAGCAAATATTTCAAAGAAGAGTTTTCCATGACTAATTTAGCAAAAGTCTATCTTCCCACAGAAGTCTAGATCTTGTGTTTTTGATTACATATTTTGGGCCACAAAGATAAAAACATGGCTATTTAACATGCTTTTCCATAGCAACAGGAAATAATATCCAGTAAAGTACCACCGAAAATACCTTTCATCATGTTCTTCTCATTACATTAAGACATGAAGTAAAGCAATTTTGATGATGAGGGATGGAAGCGTATTATCCTCTTGTTCCTTGTACTTGGGAGGTAATCACATCTATAGGAATGAGGAGACTATCTCATTTTACATGGTTTCTTCTCATTTGTGTTTGAAGTGTAACTTCAGCCTGTGGAATGTCTTTGGTCACAATCTAAATGACAGAGTGGAATAGATAACTGCTGATGGGACGTGATTTGGTGGGGAGGAACCAAAGAAAGGTCTACTCACCTTCCAAATATTTTCCACTCTGGCTGACTAGAATTTTGAATCACTGATTGCCATCATTCTCCAAAAGGACGAAAGACTTAGCAAATGAATAGATTTTATAAGATACATCCTTTTTATCATGCTTAAGAATACAGTGTTTGCTCACCAGGAACTTGGAATATCAAGTCCTTGCATGGGAACATCATGTACCGAAATTCTCCCTGGCACAAGAGTAATGTGCAGTCATTCTGACCAGAGAAACAGGCCACACTGCCGCGCTCTCTGCTTCTCTTCCCTCAGCATCTCTGCATCTCTCTCAGGCACTCATCTTAAATGTTCAGTGCCCTTGTAACTCTGAGAGTTTAGTTTTTGTTTTTTTCTTGTACTAACTGGACTTATGTCTGTCTCCCCCACTAGCTAGCAAGCTCCATGAGGGCAGGGACTGTGCTGCTTTTACTCTTTAAAACTCCATTGTCCAGCACATAATAGGTGCTGAAAAAATCTTAGCAAAGTCAGTGGGTCAAGGGGTTACAGAGGGAGTGAAACAGAATGAAAAAAGGCACAGAGGCAATCTTTAAAGGATGCCTTGAAGGAAATGTAGTTCAGTGGATGCTATCGCTGGGAAATATATTGAAATCATACTTAGCAAGGTCATGAATGGCAGGGTGAAGGGACTGTATTGAATTGGGAAGTCTGAGGAAAGTGCACCAAAATAGCAATATGAACATAGCTGAAGACTTATTAGGGGTCAGTATAGAGGAGGGACTTAGAAGGACCATCAGTGTGGCTCTGAGATGGTCTCTGCAAGAGACTCTCATTACATCTGTATTATAATTCTCCAGAGAATTAGAACCAATAAGAAATTTGAAAAGGATAGATAGATATAGAGTTTGCCTCAATGTCTTGTTTCTCCTTTATTAGTAATCATCTACAAGGATTGTTTTAAGTGGCTAGCATGCACATGATCTTGCCCTTCACAAGTTTTCACTTTCAGTGCCTATAAGGGTACTACCAAGGGTTTGTGGATACATATATTTATACATATATTAATTCATATATACTCATTAATTCACATATATTATACACATATAATCTACCGGTGTATATATTTTATGTTTCTGTGTGTGTGTGTGTGTGTGTGTGTGCGTGTGTGTGTGTGAGGTTTCACTATCTGCTGTCTGCCAGAGGCTCTGCCAGTTACATATACAGAAAAGCTGGTGATATAATTCAGTTTGAGTCCAAATATCTGAAAATCAGGGAAACTGATGGTATAAATTTCCATGTGAGAGTTGGAAAAATGAGACGAGATATCCCAATTCAAGCAGATAGACAGAATGTAGCTAATTCCACTTCTCTCCTTTAGTTCATTTTAAACCCTTAACAGATTGGATGATAAGTCTTAATCTTGAGGAAGGAATTCTACTTTGCTGAGTCAACAGATTCAAATGCTAATCTCATCCAGAATTCCTTCATAGACACAGCCAGAAATGTTTAATCTGGGCACTGAGGGCCAGTCAAATTGACATATAAAATTAGCCATCGTTACATTATAAATTGCCAAGGAATGAGGGTCATATGGGCTGACCTTTCTTCTATATAGGTTTGCCAAAGATAAAAATTAGTAATTCCAACTCCCTATCATATGTGCAAGTTGAGATTTATTTTAAGCAACCAAGAAACTCTTATTGCAAAAGGACACTATGTCAAAAGGAGGTAAGAAGCCACCTGTGCTCAGTAGACCATGTAGGTTACTTTGCTCTGAGCATGTCCCCTTTTCGATCACTGCTGCTTTAGTATCGCTGCTTTGACATCTGAATTGCTGTCAAAATAATAATAATAACAATAATAATAATAATAATAATAATAATAATAATAATAATAATGGCATCATTGGCAGGGGCTCTGTTGGTGAGAGCCCAAGCCCCAGAGATTCCAACTCATTTCTTTCTTCAGTTCATGGTTTCAGATTCTTCAGAACTGATGGAATATTAATCAAAATGACTTCTGTCTAATCATTCATTGGTCAGTCAAAGTATGGGCTAATATGTGCTATTCTGACACTAACAAACAAAGAGAATAGGACAATCCTGTTTTTTTCTCATCTGAAGTCAGATTAGAAATGCAGAAATAAACGGCTGCCGCTGTTACATGAGCTGCTGTCACAAAAGGGCATGGAAAGGAACAAGAAGTAAAGGTTACATGAATTATTCAATGATCAGATGACTTAGAAGAACACTACAACCTTACATTTTATCATTTCCATTGATAATCCTCCTAGTGTTATTAGTCTGAGCATTAGGTTTTTTTTTTTTTTTTTTTTTGAAGACTATTTGCCAGGGCAAGGATTGCAGAATGAAAGTACCCCTGTAGGCACTGACAAAGGCAAATTGCAAATGGCAAGGTTGTTTGCATGTCAGGCATTTAATGCATTCCTAATAGACTGTTACTTTAAAAAAAGGAAAAACTGAGATGTAGAGGCAAATTAGGAGTTTATAAGAGAAAATAACAGCCTGAACAAGAATGATGAAAGTGAGCACGGAAAGGAAGAAGCGAATGTGAAAATGCTTATCGAGACACAGCAGGCAAGATTTGCCAAAGGTGGTAAGCAAAAGATTTAAAGGTTGCAAAGATGATTCTATTATTTTGAGCTTGGAAAATGTTATAATACAGGAAGTGGAGAGAGAAGATAGGGCACGTAGAGACAGGAGGATGCTGACACCTTTAGAAAGGAATGGATTGAGTTCAAGGTCGTGAGGAAAAACCCCTGAATGAATGTTTAGTATATTTAGTAAATGGCTGGTAGTGTAACTCTGGATTTGAGAAAGATCTTCCTTCCTTCCCTCCTTCCCTCCTTCCCTCCTTCCCTCCTTCCTTCCTTCCTTCCTTCCTTCCTTCCTTCCTTCCTTCCTTCCTTCCTTCCTTCCTTCCTTCCTTCCTTCCTTCCTTCCTTCCTTCCTTCTTTCCTTCCTTTTTTAAAAAAGATTGATTTATTTATGCATACAAGAACTGGAGTGTAGGCCAGAGGCATGGGGAGTGAGAGGATTAACCAGAGACAGAGTGGGGAGAACAGGCAGATCTACCGAAATACACTACTGAGGGGAACAGCAGGCAAGACAGGAGAGGTCTGCTGCACCTTGTGGGAAACTTCCTGGCTGTTGATTGAACTCATGCTGCAGTGGCTGTGGCACTGTGTCTTTAACTGCTGCATCACCAGGGAGGCCCGATTTTCCTTTCTAAGGCAAGTAGAGAACTTTAGAGAAGCCATGGGATGAGACGGGAAGTGACTTTACCTGTTTAATCTAGGTAGTTTAATGCCACACTCTTTAACAGAAATGGACATTTAAACAATAAGCCAATAGTCTCAAATCCTGTTGATAAATAAGGAGATATGAGAACTTAGAAAACCTTGCTGGATTTGATAACATGTCTGCATGAAACAACCAGACTACAAGGAGCTGAAGAGTGAAACCAAGGTCTCAAAGCATTAGGTGTAGATACACTTTTAAGAGTTTGGGCCTTCCTGGTGGTGCAAGGGGTTAAGTCTCAGCACTATGAAGCTATCCGCAGCCACTGCAGCATGAGTTAGATCCCTGGCCAGGTAGCTTCCCACAGGGAGCAGCAGACCTCTCCTGCCTCACCTGCTGCTCCCCTCAGCAGTGTATTTCAGGCAATCTGCCTGTTCTCCTCCCTACTCTGTTTCTGGTGAATCCTCTCACCCACCACACCTCTGGCCTACACCCCAGCTCTTGTATGCATGAATAAATAAATCTTTTTATTAAAAAAATGAATTTTGACAATTGCAGGAAGAGAGTGCTCCATGGTTATTACTTATTGAGCCAACTCTATAGAGGGAAAGATTTTAGAATACAGATCTGAATACATTGTAAATATAGGGTCTAGGACAATAGAGATGAAAAAATAAGATAATTCAAAATATACAGGAACAGAAAATTATATTTATTAAGAACAGCTTTAAAATTGGCATTAAAACAAAGATGTTTTGAGTAGAGATGGTTCTTATTCTGAGTCAGAATATATGAGATGAAAATGATGGTGAATGCCAAAGTAGTTTGCAGAGGACAAAGGGAGTGTGTATGAGTTTGCACTGAATTGTCTCAATATTATCATCAATAATATGAATTAAGACCATTTTTTAATAGTAAAAAGAAATGAGTCTAATACTTTGCAATAAATTTGGGTGAGAACTTATATTAACTATCTTTTATTTCCTGCATTCTGATGCTTTGATATTATGTTCCTTGCTACAAGTTCTTTGCCTCTCCCAGGGTTACTTAAATCCTAAATATAATAAACAACTTAGCACTGAGCATGCCTTTCAAGTGTAATCCAATCAACCCAGACCCTACATCCCAACCATCGCCTTTATTGGGTTCTCATACACAGGGTTACTATCCACCTGTCTTAATCACTCCAAAAATCGATCCCAGACATCTAGGAACAGTCCTTATACCCCAGAGTCCTCTGAAGTAATTTAAAGCAACTAATCCTAACTCTGTTTATTCTACCTTGCCTGTTCCTTCTAGTGAAACTCACAGAAAAATTTCTTACAGTTTGCCCTTCTCCCTCTGCCTCTTGAGTGACCCCAATATTTCCCCATGAGGCTCCCATGGTATTACATGCCCCCTTCACTTGGGAACTGTGATCAACAGTCCTTATTTTCAATGATTTTGAACAGAATGATATTCTGTTAGGTTTACACTACCCAAATAATAGTACATCTAATTATAAAGATATCTTGTAATTATAAATATTACACCAATACTTAATGTGCTTAGTTAATAAAACTATTAGGCTCAAAGAATGGCTTGAAAGAGAATAAGGAATAATTTGCTTCCCAATTTAAGTTTTAGGAATTATTTTATGTTGCTTTGAACATCTTCAGATTGTTTGAACAATTATAAATAACATCAATTTGTGATGAAACAGTATGTATTTTTAAGAACAAAAAATATAGCTTGTGCCAAATTTAAAAAGATCCATGCATCACAATTCTAAGGTTTGTATAGGAAGTAATTTAACTAATAGTGACAAGGAATCTGGATGTGCCTTTGTACATGAAGTAGGACACTGTATCCATCAAACTGCTTGTGTACAAAGCCAACAATGGAGCAAGGAGGCCATCAGTGTTTCTCTCAAATTACGGCAACATCTTGCCTGTGCACTTCCATTTGCTCTTAATTCATGGCACCAAACCCATTTTGGAGGCAATCTTCTTCCTGATGGACCAAAACACAAACTTATTTCACACTGATTCTGAGTAAGAGTCTAGGGATGTCACTTTTCTATTGCACCAGACATCATCAAGTAGTTTTCTAAAAAGAAAGACCTGAAACAGAAGTGTAAGATGTGAACAAACTGTACATGATGAACTTTAGACTGAACAGAACCATTGCTTATTGTTCTGCAAGTGGTAATGGCAGTGATGTGGTTGAACCATTTATACAATCAATCTGCTATATGACATTACTTGTATTCCCTACCTCCCTTGAGTAGCTTTGTCATAATGAATGGAGACTTTTTTAAATTACGTAATTACCAGTTATTTCAACATGGTGTACTAATTACAAAAGGTTAACCTTAAAGCTCTAATTGGAAGGTTGATTGTTAATGGGGCCACTCAGTTTCTAACAGGATTATGGTTTGAAGCTATGCGGGTGAAACAGCATCTGAACCTTGTACTTTAGTTTTACTTATAATTTTTATAATTCTGATTATTTTGGTATTGCTATTTCAATTATCTAAATTTTCTAAAGAATGTATTCCAGGAAGCAATCAGTTTGGAAAACAAACAAATGCATTGAGACAAAAATTATCTTTGGCTTTTATATTCCAGTATCAACATCATGATTTGATAGTGTTGTTGATGGAAACAATAGTCTCATCTACACAACATTCATACATTTGAATAATAAAAGGAAACTTGTACAAAAGCAGCTGTGAAAGTACTTAATGCTGTAGTTGCAGTATTGAATCGTCATTGTTTAAAAGAGAAATATTATATATTTCCTTAGCTGAACTTTTGTGATAAGATAATAAGATTTCTATGTAATTCATAAAGTGAGTTGTGTGAAGAGTTTAGTTAAGCTTCTGAAAAGACTATTATTGAAGTGTCTGTGATTGCTGAAATCTACACTCATTAACTAATAAAAATCACATTCTAAGTAATATTTTTTTCAAAGTTATTTATCTTCTGTTTTTGAAAATCCTACAACTCTGTGTTGAAATGGTAATTGATTTAGCTGGCAATGCCTTCTGTGAGCCTCAAAATTTCTGAGCGTGTAGAGCTCAGTTTTCTTGTGGGCTAGCCTGTGTTTTCATTTAGTATAAATGTTTCATTTAATATTCAAATAGGACCTTGATTGTTTAAAAAAAAATCTAGGTGATGAATTGCATTAAACCTAATTTTGCTACTGCCTAGGGTATTTATCTAAGATGGTTTTTCTTTTGGTTTGTTGATATATAAGTCTCCAGAAATATGAGAAGAAAAATGTGATGTATTTGGTATTTAAACTCATTCGTTATTCACTCACTTATTTGCCAAATTTATTTTACCAAATAGAGTCAATAACACTAGGATGATAATCTGGATGGTGTTATTTACAGGCAAAAAAAGCAATAAAACTTTTTTTTTTTTTAAGAAGTAAAAAGTCAGACTAACATACCCATAGATTTATTTTTCAGGAACAGCACTATAATGAAAAGAGAGTAGGGTATCTGGAGGTGGGATACTGAAACCATGACACCATGACCCTTTGAAATTACTTCTATCAGACCATGAGAATCAATGCAAAGATATGTACTTTCTTTTTCTTTCAAATGCTCTAAGCAGTATCCTAATTCAGAGGTTTACAAACCTTTTTTTCTGTAGCAGGCCAGAGAAAAAATCCTGTATACACATATTTATATTTAGACATTCTAATAGTGTGTTTTGCCAGGAGATTCAACCCTCAATTACACTCTGCTTTCATTAAACAAAATGTTTATGAGTATGTTCAACTCTCAGTCCATAAGAACTATAGTATTTTCACATATGTGATGGAGACCTATACAAATAAAAAGCAATGGGTTCAACCATATTCCAGAGTTCTCCAAGCCCCACCAAAGTTTCTGTCTATTGTGTACAAGCTTCATTTGTAGTTTCATTTACAAATTAATTCTTTAGAGGCATGTGGTATAGTTCCGAAACCACCTTATAACTCTTTCCTTCTCTTTTTCTTTATTCTCTTTCTTTTCTACTGATTTTATTGTTCAACTTCACAGTACAAAAGAGATTTTAATTTGATACAGCACAGTAAGAGAGAAAATGGTAGACAGAGGGGAACAACAGAGACCAGAAACAAGCGAGAGTGAAAGATGAGAGAAGCACAAAAAGGAGGTGATTTCTCACTCGAATTAGGAAAGAATATTTGATGAGTGATCAAACAAGGGTTGTTAGAAGTATTAATATTAGTATTAAATGAAATAATGGAGATAACATGATTTTCATAGTATCTGGTTTGCAAGAAAGAGCTGAATAAATTTTAACAATCATTCTTATTAACAATTGTGATCATTACATTTTCCAGCACTGGCACTTAGTGACTGTAGACAAGTAATGTAGTTTCCTGAGGCTCAGTTTCATTGCCTGTAAAATGGAGCCATTGATACTTCAAATTGCTGTTGTGAGAATTAAATGAAAAAGTAAATCCAAAAAATACCTAAGACACAGTCTTGTACAGAGTTGTCAGTGATCTACAGTCCCTCTATGCTGAGATTGCTCTAGTATTAATTAGCAACCTTGCCTTGTCATTATCTAATTTGAATATATTATCATTTAAGTCCTTGGAGTTTCTTTTCACTTGTATGGTAAAATATGTCTGCCATCCTATACATGAAAAATTTTGTTTAGATAACTCAATGTGAGATTTTTGGCTTTATTATCGGTTTCCTTTCATTGAAATAAATTTACCTCAAGTTTCAAAATGCCCAAATTCCTTTCAGACTTGATTATGGTTTTAATATATTTTTCTTCCTTGGTTTTTTATGCATCCTACCAATTCATCCAAGATATTAAGGTGAACCTTATAAGACTGCTGTTTTAAAAAAATATTTATATATATTTTACATCGTTGTTCACTTTTGTACAGCATTTGATTTCACCTTTCAGGTGTCATCTCATAATTCCCACCAATTCACCCGTGCACCATCACCATAGTCCCTTGTGCTCTTCCTGCCCCCTGTTTTGATCCCTCTCCTTCCTCCTCCCCTGCAGAATGTCTCTGATTTATAGTTGCCTGGTAGAGTTTTTTTAATTTATTATTACTATTTTTTCCTGATCCCTTATTTGGTTCCTCTATATTCCCCCTAGAAGTGAAACCATGTGATATTTTTCTTTTTCCTTAAGACTTATTTCACTGAGAATAATCCCTTCCAGCTCCATCCATGTTGCTGTGAATGACATGAAAAACTGCTGTTTTTATAGGTAATAAAAATTGGTTACCTCTTGGCAGTGAGATATAATTCTACCTAGTATTCATTACAAAGTAGAAAAGAACAGAATCAGGGACAAGATTGTGAACTAACTCTTATTTTGTTGACCGTTTTTGGGGGTCATGAATCTCTTTGAGAATTATATGAAAACTATTTCCTTTCTGCAAGTACACACATATGTACACACTTATTCATACTATCTTGTATTTCATCAGATTTGATTTCCTTCATAGAGACAGGATATGAAATAAATTTTCTAAAAGAAATAAAACCTCTCATTTTGAACTTTAATGAAAAAATATTAATAATCTAAAGAATTATAACATCAATTGTGTATAAACTAAAAATTAAATCTTAATTATGCTTCACTTTAATTTTCAACAAAAGATAGCTTTTTTTAAAAAAATCATCTTTTGACAGTCACTTTTGAATTTTCATGTCTGTGGCTACAAATGCTGGATCTCTGACAAACATCTGTAACAAAGCAAATGTAGTCAGAACTCGTGGTTTTCCTAGATGAGAATAGGCTTGATTCAAGGAGCAACATAATTTCTAAATCTTCAAGTGGAATTTATATCATATCACCTTTTGCTCTCAAATCAAGGAGGTGAACTTTCATAAGGCCTGCAAGTCAGCAAAGCAGGGATTAAGAATCTCCTTTTCAGTCATCTGAGAAGTAACTTTCTAAAAGCTTCTGTGGTATTTTAGGTACCTATATTTTTGGGTTTACTTAAAAATTGACAGAGCTTTGTTGCTTTTAATTCAACAGAATCGTTTTCTCCAGCAAAGAAAAGTTTTCAGAATTGCTTGTTTCCAATTTTTTGTTACAGAATGTATGCTTGGCTATAATGTCTCATATTAAAAAACAACAACAACACAGTATTTACCTTACTGACTGTAGGGGCTTAATGAAAAGGTTTACATTATTTCTGTGGCCAAAAATGTTTTTCACATAAACTAATTCAGAATAATATCCTTAATGACAAATGGGTCTACAAGTAAATTTCTTGTATCAAATAAAAAGAGTGGGGGATTAATACTTTGTCCAAAGTTAACTAATACTGTATTAAAGAACTTTCTTATAGGTCATATGAAAGAACTCCATATTCTGTTCCTCTAGTGTGACAAAACTTCTTGGCAAAGTGATTTAGTACTCAAGTGGGATGATCGTTTTCATGTTGGTGTCCAAATGCTTCAGGCAGTTGATAAAGTTTCTATCATTATTGTCTCCTGATTTACAACTCTAGGTTCATACTTATGGGTGGAGTTGATTTCATTGTATCTTTTCTCATAATCTATCCCATAAATGTTGTAGTGTGGAGAAGTATCAGGATGAGGCCAGAGGCAAGGGGTGTGTGTGAAAGAATTCACCAGAGACAGAGTGGTGAACAGGAAAGGCAGATTTATTGAAACACCCTGCAAGGGAGTTCAGCGTTGTTCAGCTGAGCAAAGTGCAGAAACTGTTTTAACTCAATTAAATGATACCCTGGCAAATGTCACTTCAAGTTCATTAAGGATAAGGATCATACAGAAATGGCATTTACTTGCCCTTATCTGCTACTTTTCATATAGATAGTTATCACTCATCTTCTTACTCCCGAAGAATAGCATGATTATTATATATCTTATTCTATACTTAAAAGAAGAACAGCGGCAAACCTGTGCCGAATAAAAACTGCTAGTTGATATAACAATATTATCACTGTGAATAATAAATATGTTTGTAAATGCTTGCATTTGCTATCTAAACATTACTATAAATCAAGATTATTGGTTAAAGTGTGATAACTACTTCAACCCAGTGATCCAAAGATAATTTTTTTTAATCACAAACTATACATCTATTCTAAAACCACATAGTCGTCCTTTCATTATAATTGTTTTTATGTTTTATAACTCTCTTCCTACAAATGGTGAATGCCCCAGGGCTGGAAGGTACACTGTCAAGGCCATAATTGCAAGAAATGACTTATAGAAGGACCTTGTTTATTTCAATAAAAATTGATAAATGCTGACACAGAAAGAAGAGAAATAAGGGCAATAGTAGTGTCTTGTTTAGGCTTTCTGGGTGAAATAGTGTGTCTCAATAACAGAGAGGACCATTTTCTTTCACCAACACCAACATACTGTAACCACTTCAAAAGATGGACAAGATTGGGGCTATTGGCTAAATAGTCTCGGCATAGCATTGGTGTGATGGACAAGTCATGCAGAGATGAAGAAGACCAAAGTATCAGGAGGAAAGTGCACTGACCAGGAAGAGTAGAACAGGACAGGAAGAATGTGGAAAACACCGCAGGGTCCAGTGGGTACTGTGACTGGTGCACCGGTTCATGAACACATAGGACAACCTGGCTAGGTATGTTTGGACAGAGGAGAAGAATTTTCTGGAAATTAAAGGCCTTCTTAGCAGAGGGGGATGACATGTTTAATTTGTGTTATAACAATTAATGTAACCTGCCCTATATTCAAAAACTGCTGAGGTCCAGAGATATTTGGATTGCAGTTTATTTTACTGAGAATACATAGTCTTTCAATTTCCAATTATATATTAAGAAAGTTTTAAATGAAAACATTCATTAAGAATAGGATGGAAATGACTGATGTTACTGTATCTATGTTACATATGGGTAAGTCAGTGTTTCTACCCTCAGGAAGAGATTCTGCTAAGCTAGTGAAACCTGCTAACTAAAAGTGAAAAAGAGACATTGAGAGGAGAAAGAGAATGAAATTTCCCGGGGACTTCAAAGAGAGCAAATGAATCCTGCTTTTCAGTTTGGGCCATGATTGCTTAGCCTGGTAAGCTCTATTTCATATTCACTTAGCACTTTGCCCAACTTTCTAGAAAATAGTTTGGCAGAAAGGAAGAAAATATCCTTTGACTCAAAATTGGAAAATAATTATTCTAAAACTATGGAAATACTGAGACCATAATGATAACTGTAAACAGATGTCTGAAAAAAGTGTAAAATCCACAA
This sequence comes from Scalopus aquaticus, assembly GCA_004024925.1. NCBI lineage: Eukaryota > Metazoa > Chordata > Mammalia > Eulipotyphla > Talpidae > Scalopus > Scalopus aquaticus. The sequence continues at coordinate 18,280 of PVIJ01014531.1, forward strand.
AAATTCTAATTTCCTGCTATCACTGGAACACTCCGCTTCAGTTTTTAGATCATCAGCTTTATACATACAGGTGACCTTGGAGAAATGGTTAACATATATCAATTTTCCATTTTTCTAAGTGGAACTGTTTAAAAAGTTAGTGAATATCTGGATCGTCTCTAAAACATCTTCCATCCAATAAATTTTGGACAAAATTGGACCAATATCTGCACTCTACTGCCATGTAAGATGTTTCTGGCCCTAAACTTTTATTGAACTATGTGAATCATTTTGCATTTCATTATGAAATATCCACTTATTACTTTATTCTTCTCTTTGATTCAACCATTTTGGAAATGTTGGGAAGGTACTAACTTAAATCAATATTAGTTATGCTCTTCAGTGAATTCTCTGATAAGATACAATCATTGAAAGATGTCTGGGCCAATAGAACCATCTGGACCTTTCATGTTTTTATGACTCAAAATCTTTTAGATTTGTGAATTGTGCCAATAAATTTTAAGACACTTGGATTGAACCAGGGAAAGAGTGGCCTAAATATGGGTCATTTTAATCCCCCTGTTTATAATATATATTTGAAACTACAAATACTTTGGTAAGGATATTTTTCTCTGAAGTAAATCATATTTATAACTCTACTGCATTTGATGTTTGCACAATTAAGGCTGGTGTTATTTAAACACTGAAGGATTAAATGATAATATAATCCTTGTACTTATAACTAGTGGTGTTTGAATTCTAATGGTGGGCAGTTCTCCTTGGGGTTTACCTTGCTACTCAGGTCCTAGAAGAGTAAGACAAGTAGTCAGGTTAAGTTTAAGGTTGCACACAGAAATGTAGATGGGAGCTTATGCCCAGGCATCGTTAAGGAAGCAATTAACTTCATGTACTTAACACTTAGATAATAAGATACTGATTGTTAATATTATGGGATGCCTACCAAACAACTGCTCCTTGTTTTTTTTTTCTTTTTTTTGCTGATACACACCCAGTTCTGACTGTGTTCTACCATTTACTCAGAAAAGGCAAAGAGCTGAGTCTATTCCCACCCAGCTGTGAGGGCAGTTACCAAGGCCATTCCTGAGTTCTTTCCAACAGACAGTGATTGGATTGCACCGTCCTGATATATAGGTCTGTCCAACGAGGCATCATAGGAATTTAGCCATTAATATAGGAAATTAGCTAAGCTTAACTAAGAATTTAAAATTAGACCTTATTGTTTGTTAAAAACTCATTGTTGGAAGATGGAGAGGAAATGCTAAACTATCTAGTAGCTGGAAGTCCACCAAGTTGTACTTTAAGACAGCAAAATTATAGACTTTTCTCTATACACTGGTACACCCTAAAACCTCTTTTAAGATTTTCCTTGTGGTCAATGAGATGGAGTGGCTTTGTGACGTTCAGGAAGGAGAAAGCAGAAATTCAAGGCAGATAAGGTGAAGTGATGATTGTAGTGATGATTTTTGAATAAAAACTTAAAAAATAATATTTGAATAATGTGATTCTAAGCATGTGATTGGGGTTATAGCTGGTCCAGTAAGATATTAAACAATCAGTTATTTTGTTGAGATTTCAACTTTGTTTCTCCAACGAACAACCTGTAGTAATAGCTGACTGTGGAGGATCTGATTTTTTTTCAATAAAGGGACGTATAGAAAAAATATCTTCACTTTCAAAAAGAGGCCAAAGGAAGATCCATTCTCTCTCTCTTTTGCCACACTTTCATATCCACATGAATTACTGGAGACCATAAAGTCAGTTGGTCTCTGACAAAGCAGCAATGCTGGAAATGGGAAAAAAGAGAGGAAGAGTCCAGGTTACTGGTGATGTCGCTGAACTGATGAATTATCAGCCTGTGAGCAATTCTGCATCCAAATTTCTTGCTCGGTGGGATAATACAACCTTCTTAATTGCTTAGGTCACTGTGAGTTGAGATTTCTCTTATTCATAGTCAAAAATTCATTAACCCAAGCATGTTTAATTCAAATTTTATTGTCTATATAATGGCAATAATGTCTGTGTTAGTGTGATAATTGGTATAAAGAAAATATAGATCAAATGTGACTAAACATTTCAGGTGGAGAAATTATTTTCTAAGGGAGCAGGTAAGTTTGGATGAATTATAATAAAATTTTACAAATCAGCACTGCCTTTATATTAGATACATATTTCAAGAACTTACAGTTTTGGCTGTTAATATGAACTCATATCCTAGATTCCAGAGATTCCAGTATCTGTTAAATAGGGTTAGTAAGAAAATAATTTAAACAAAGCTAAGCAACTTTGAGGCAGAACTGCCCAGAGCCTAGACTCTGTCTATGCATCCTTTGAATTTCCAACAGGAGGCTGTATTTCTCTATTTTAAAATCAGAATATTTCATAAAAATGCTACTGAGGAAATATAGCTATTAGTTTTAGTTAATGAAAAGAATGAAATTATCTAAAAGTCACTGCATCCTTACTAAGATTATCGAAATGGACATTAATATAAACACCCTGCTTTTCTGCCTCAATTTCTTTTTGGGACATGTTTATTTGGAAAAGGAGATTTTTGGAAGAAAGAGTATGAATGTTATTCATAAGGCAGAGAGAGTTGAAAGATCAGCATGGATTTTGGGAAACTCCAGTCTCAGTCTCAGTATAAATGAGAAGCACTAGAATCCCACTGTCTTCAAGTTAATTTGAACCAGGTCTTGGGACAACTTTGTAATTTAATCCTTCCCCATATTCATCATCTTTGTTTCCTTAAACTGAAAAGAATTTATTCGTTTGTACTCAAAGTCCGTGATGATATGGGGGATGCTGAAATACTGTGGGGGTCTATGGCAGTTTTGAGAAAGTCAGAAACAAGGGACAGGGACTGTGAGACAACTTAGAGGAGGGCAGAGGGCAGGAGAAAAGTAAGAAAAGAGATTGATTCCTTCACAAGGTTTGCCCACAGTGTATCTCAGTCGTCATTTCCTTGAAGAGAAAGCATGATGCTACTTCTAATTTGTCAGTGATGGTACAAGGAAGGATGAAAAACAGAAAGCAAATGTGCAGGAACACAATAAGGAGCTAAAAGTTCTTTGCCCCACGGAGTCATCAAGAGTTAACAAAAAGAGCTGTGGAAGCCACATTACCCAGGAAAGGGCCAATTTGTGCCAGCATCAACCAAAACAAGTTGGGTATGTCTGGATGGAGGAGTGCAACTTCTAAGACCTAGGGTCTCAAGGCAGTTCTGTTGCTAATAATGTGTGACTGTGTTCAGGGTAAATTTTATCTTTCCTGGGTCTTAGATTCCTTCTTTGTGAATGAGAATTTCTCCAGTATCTAATGATCTATGATACCTCTGATTGCCTTAAAATAGGAGTTGACAAGGGGATTTTGAAGGGAAAACAAAAACAAAGACAAATGACTATGGGAATATGATTACAAAAATTATCCTGGAGACAGAAAGGTTTTTGTTTTGTCCCTCTTCTAACTAAACTTGCACTTTAATGACAGAAGTAAGAAATAATTTAGAGGCTGTTGTATGTTGATGAAGCAATGTGAGGGTTGCACAGAGGCACTTTGCTTTAGGGCAGGATCTGAAATTTCCATTTGTGTGTGTGTGTGTGTGTGTGTGTGTGTGTGTGTGTGTGTGTGTGTATGTGGTTTGTTTGTACAAGGCAATCTTGAAATTTTTAGATGTCACCCCATTCACTTTCTCCAATCAGAGAGATGAAGGGACGGAAAGATAAGTCAATGCTGGGGAAAGGAAAGAAAAGCAATGAATATATGTAGCTGTCTTTATGACGTAGTGCTGTATGTTTGTGTGCAGCAGAGCGAGATGCTGAAAGGGTAGATGGAGGTCAAATCACTCCATTTTTTTATTAAGAAGAAGGAAATGTGGCTACAAAACCAAAGTCCCTGCTGATGTCCTTCCCTGGGACCTCCTCTGATGTTCCTCATTGAGATTTAAATCTTTCAATTGTGGTAAGAACACTTGATATGCTATCTACCTTATTTACCACATTTTATGTGTAAATAGCAGTGCTGTATGCATTCTTCTTATGTTTTGAACATTTTTTTAAACCACATATCAGGTATGTGGTTGCAAGTGGTTCCTACCATTCCATGGATTGTCTTTACATCTTATTGATGTTCCCTTTGCTGTTCAGAAGCTTTTAAGTTCAACACAGTTCCATTTATTTTTGCTTTTGTTGCCTTTGTCTGCTTCATGTGTTTGACTACTATCTAAATACCTTGTAATGAGTGAAATCAACATTGTTGCAGACTGTGAGGTTTCCTCTTTTATTAAGATTGAATAATCCATTGCATGTATATACCACATTTTCATTATCTTTTTATTTTTTAAAAAATGATTTATTTATTTATGCATATAAGCTGGGGTACAGGCCAGAGGCATTGGGCGGTGAGAGGGTTCACCAGAGACAGAATGGGGAGTAGAACGGGCAGATCGACGGAAATACACTGCTGAGGGGAGCAGTGGGCGAGGCAGGAGAGGTCTGCTGTGCCATGTGGGAATATCCCTAGCCGGGCATGGAACGTGTGTAGCCTCTGCCAACAGCTCCACAGGGTAGCGCTTAACCACCTTGCCACTAGGGAGGCCCTATCCCTGAGGGACATTTAGGATGTTTCCACCTGTTAGCTTTTGCAAAAATGTTGAAATGAATATGGGTTTTGGGGAAGATGGGGATGAAACGCTGTGTATCACTTCACTTTGCCATCATCTGTCACAACATCACTCAAAGCCATCAACACAGAAGGCACCTGCATTTCATGGGACTACTAATCTAAGACAGAGTCCATGAGATTTCTCCCTATTTAGTGTTTTGGTCTCAGTTCTTAATCAATTGAGAGGAAAAACAGTGACTTTCACCATGTTTCATACTCTAAGTAATAAACTGTGCCCTAAATTAAACTCTTTTAAAGGAATTATCTGATTGTCCAGCTCCACCTTAATCAGTTAATAAAAATCTAGATTCTGCTTTGAACACCAAAATATGAAGTCTAGGAATCAACCAGCCAGAAGCTGTGAAGCAGACTCAAGGGATGGGTTTTGGCATGACCATAACAGTTTCTACTGCTCTGTGAATACTTAGACTTCCTTTACATAAATACCTTGCATCAGTTTAGGCAAAGGAAGTACTCTTATTATGTCACCCACTCAAGAGAATTTAGTTTCTTATAGTATGTCCTTATTCTTTTTTATATATATAATCTTTTTTATTATTGTTCATATCTTTTACATTATTGTGTATTCCCCATAGATTACCCACCACCGATTCACCCATGAACCATCACCATAGTCCCTTGTGCTCTTTTCTCCCCCCTTTGGAGTTCTTGCCCTCCCCCTCCCTTGCTGAATGTCTCTTTTTTTATTTGATTCCCCTATATTCCTGTTATAAGTGAAACCATTTGGTATTTTTCTCTTTCTTTCTGGCTTATTTTGCTGAGCATAATCTCTTTTAGCTCCACCCATGTTGCTGCAAATTGCATGTGTTTATCTTTTTTGAATGCTGAATAGTATTCCATTGTGTATATGTGCCACATCTTCTTGATCTAATAATCCATTTTTTGGCATCTGGGTTGTTTTCATATCTTAGCTATTGTAAATAATACTGCAATAAACATAATGGGTGCATGTATCTTTTTGGATTAATGTTTTTGTGTCCTTTGGGTAGATTCCCAGAAGTGGTATTACTGAGTCGTATGGAAACTCCATTTTTAGCAATTTGAGGAACCACCATACAGCTTTCCATAGTGGTTGTACTAGTTTGCATTCCTACCAGCAGTGTAGGAGAATTCTTTTTTCTCCACATCCTCATTAACATTGGTTGTTCCCTGTTCTTTTAATACATACCATTCTTCCTGGTGAAGGGTGGTATCTCATTGTGGTTTTTATTTGCATTTCCATGATTATGAGGGATGTTGAACGTTTTTTCATGTGCCTGTTGGTCATTTGCTTTTCTTTGGAGAAGTGTCTTGTAAGTTCTTCTGCCCATTTTTTGACTGGATTTTTTTGCTTTGTTTTTGTTGAGTCACATGAGTTCTTTGTAGATTTTTGTGATCAGTCCCTTGTCTGTTGTATGGAGTACAAACATTTTCTCCCAGTCAGTAAGCTGTTTCTTTGTTTTGGTTAATGTCTCTTTTGCTGTACAGAAGCTTTTTAGTTTGATGTAATCCCTGCCGTTTATTTTTTCCTTCACTATCTTTGCTTTAGGGTATGTGTCTTTAAAAATTGTTACTAAGATGTATGTTATGTATTGTTTTGCCTATGTTTTCTCCTATATATTTTATGGTTTCAGGTCTTATGTCCAAGTCTCATCCATTTTGAATTGGCTTTTGTGCATGGTGTGAGGTAGTAGTCTATTTTCATTTTTCTGCATGTAGTCTTCCAGTTTTCCCAGCACCATTTGTTAAATAAACTGTCCTTGTTTCATTGCATATTCTTTGCACCTTTATCAAAGATTAATTGTCTATATATATGTGCACTGATTTCTGGGTTCTCTATTCGATTCCATTCATCTGTGTGCCTATTTTTGTTCCAGTACCATGCAGTTTTAATTATTATGACTTTGTAGTATAGTTTGAAGTCTGGGAGGGTCAGGAGAGCTTTGGCTATTCAAGGTTTCTTGTGGTTCCATATGAACTTCATCAGTATTTGTTCTATCTCTTTAAAGAATGTCATTGAAATTTTTATTGTAATAGCATTGAATCTATAAATTGCTTTTGGTAGTATGGCCATTTTGATAATGTTAATTCTTCCAGTCCATGAGCAGGATATGTCTTTCCATTTCTTCGTGTCTTCTTATATTTCTTTTAATAATGTTTTATAGTTTTCTTTGTATAGGTCCTTCATTTCTTTTGTTAGGTTTATTCCCAGGTATTTGATTTTTTTTTTGTTTTGATTGTAAAAGAGGTGGTTTTCTTGATTTCCCCTTCTTCAGATTGATTGTTTGCATATAGGAAGGCTACTGATTTTTGTGTGTTGATTTTGTATCCCTCTACTTTACTAAATTGATTATTTTGATTAGTTTTTCTGTGGAGTTTTTAGGGTTCTCTATGTATATTATCATATCATCTGTAAATAGTGATAGCTTTACTTCTTTCCTATTTGGATTCCTTGTATGCCTTCCTCTTGTCTTATTGTTCTGGCTAGGACTTCCAGTCTTATATTGAAAAGCAATGGTGACAGTGGACATCCTTGTCTTGTTCCAGATTTCAGGGGAAAGACTTTCAGCTTTTCACCATTGAGAATGATATTGACTGTGGGTTTGTCATATACGGCCTTTATCACATTGAGGTATGTTCCTTCTATCCCTAGAGTTTCGAGGACTTTCATTATAAATGGGTGTTGGACTTTGTCAAATCTTTCTCAGCATCTATTGATATGATGATACGGTTTTTATTTTCCTTTTTGTTGATGTGTTGGATTACATTAACTGATTTTCTGATGTTGAGCCATCCTTGTGCCCCTGGAATAAATCCCACTTGGTCATGGTGAACTATCTTTTTGATGCATTGTTGAATTCTGTTAGCTAAAATTTTATTGAGGATTTTTGTATCAGTGTTCATTAGAGATATTTGCCTGTAGTTTTCATTTTTTGTGTTGTCCTTGTTTAGTTTTGGTATTAGTGTAATGTTGGCTTTGTAAAACGTATTTGGCAGTATTCCTTCCTTCTCAATTTTTTGAAAGAGTTTGTGTAAGATAGGCACTGGTTCATTTCTGAATGTTTGGTAGAATTCATTTATGAATTTGTCTGTCTGGCTTTTGTTTTTGGGGAGTGTTTTAATTACTGTTTCTATTTAACTGCTTGTGATTGGTCTGTTTAGATGCTCTATGTCTTCTTTATCTAGTTTTGGATGATTATATCTTTCTAGGAATTTGTCCATCTCTTCCAGATTGTTGAATTTGTTTGCATATGGATTTTCACAGTAATCTCTGTATGTCCTTAATCTTATTGAAAATTTCAAGGTCTGCTGGCCAACTGAGTTAATTCAAGAGCAGTTTAGGTTCATATTGCTCCAAGAACATCAGGGTTAATTTAGATGTATGCAAATTTCAATTTAATCAAAAGGAGCATGTTTTTACACTGAACTTGTGGAGATCAAAAGGCCCTGCTGTCATCTTCTCAAAGTCTTTCAATTAAACTAGATTTCCCTTGGTATATATGCAAAAGAGAGTGAAGGAACAAATGAATCTGGAGGTATTAATGCTGAAGTTGTACAACCACTTCCCCTTAATGTTTAAGGTAATTTGTGTACCTAATAAGATGACAGGGAATGGATACCTATAAGGTACTTCAGATTTATAAGGTGTTTCATATATTAATTCCCACAGAAATCCATCCATGCTAATATTATCTCTACTTTACTGAGGAGAACTTAGGCTTACCTGTAAAAGGACAAAATAGAGAATTACTGTGATATCTTCTGAACTCCTGAAGCCATATACTAAATAAAAACTAACATTTATGCCGCACCATCTGTATGCCAACACCACGTCTAAGGTCTCCACATATTATGTCTCCTTTAATCTCCAACAACCTGCTAACTGGGTCCAATTTTATTCCTATTTATAGATGAGGGCATTTAGGTGTAAAATGTTATTCAAATTGTCCAATGAAAAGTAAATTGTTACTAGCAAAATCAGGGTTTTACCCTAGGCAATTTGATTTGCAACTTTTAAGTTACATATATACTACCTTACTTCTATACCACACTGCTTGCTAGATTCTATTCAGAAATGAGTGTTGACATATTTTTTCAGTACACAGTATACTTCCTATCAGGATATTTAGAAATAAACCCAAATTATTCACAGATAAATTTTAAGATACAAAGTAATTATAAAATTACAACTCATATGCTCTAAATCACATGTAATTGTAACAACTCATCAGAACCACAGTAACTGCATTTTAGAGTGAATTACAGCAGAAGCAGCATACTCCTGAGGTACATGCTATTTTGAGTCTCAGTTGTACCTCCAACTCTTTCAATAAAACAGTAAGATTCCTCAAAAGAGTGACATTACTGTAGAGATAAGCCTGCATTTGAAACAAGTTATTTGGAAAAAAGTTGAAAATGCTATACTTTGATATTGTATATATAAATTTATATGCTTTAATACTGTGTGTGCTTGTGTGTGTTTCCATGAATGCATGTGTGTGACACAACTACAGCTAATCAAGGTATGCCATGGACTTGCATCCTCCAAAATCTCTTCTCCTAGAAGAGTCTGTGAATGGATGCCACAGATTATTAGCTCCAGCTTCTGAGTTTACTGCTTCTCAATCTGAGGTTGCTGATGGGTCTGGAGTCTGTGATTAGGAATCTAAAGTAATATCACTAACAGCAATTACTATGGCATTAAGACAGTTACAGAATCCATGCAGATTGAATATCCAATGAGGAATAAGCCTTGATTTAGACTTTAAGATATTTATGGAGAGGTATAAATCCCAAGAAATTGGTGTGCCAACATGCAAATACTAGTGATTTTCTGGTACTCAGGAATATCAGATATTCAGGGATACATTTAAATAGCATATATTTATTTAGGAGTTCCAACTTCATAGCACCTAAGTAGTGGAATAAGTCCTAAAGAATTTGGGAAATGATTACCAGCTCTAATATAATACTTATATAAAAAATACCTGACATTTTATAGTTCATGGTGTGATGCTCTGAGCTATAATCACATTTTTGAGATATTTCAGGTACCCGTTCTCAGGGCTACAGATAGGATTCTGAGTACCATAAAGCCTTGAATCATCATATAATTTGAAGAGTTGACAACTGATTCCCAATATTTAATATTGGCAAATCTGATAATCTATATAATGGGGGAGAAGCAGTGATACAATACATCCACAAAATGATGGGACAGTATGGGGTCTGTTTTAATCATACACTGCATGAAATCAAGTCCTAGAGATGTTTGATGATTCTTTTATTGCTCTTAATGGTTGATCAGTCTCTACAGCTATTTATATCATTTTTTTCAGAGTTAAATGCCTAGTATTGCATATTTATCTAGCAAGGAATGTTAAGCATTTGTGATCTGCCAATTGTGAAAACATGAAGATAGCTTTCTGACATATAGTGTGAAAAACAATGGTAGGTGTCTATCACTGCATTCATCAACAAAGCAATTGGCATATGGAGAGCACTTGAAGGATTTATCATCTCACTGAAGTTTTTAGTGTCCTCATTCCAGGGCCATTTCATCCCACATGTGATCCAGAACTCCTTTTTATAAAACCTAGAGAATCACCCTTTTTCATCTTATATCAGGTACATGCCCAGGCTAGTTTAGATACAACAACACTGCTGACTTTACAAGCAAGAGATAAGGTATAAATTACTGTACCCATTTGGGGTGTGTGTGTGTGTGTGTGTGTGTGTGTGTGTGTGTGTGTGTGTGTGATATCTACATTTGTGTCTTTGTCTATATGTTTCTCTGCCATTCTCTGCATCTTTATAAATACATAGATAGCATTTCAGTTCTGTTTAGATTTTTAGTTTTTTAAAAAGCTGCTGGAGTATATCATCACTTAAGATAACTTGGGAGAATTTCAACTTTTGGTCAAATATGCATTTTTCTGAGACCTCTTTGGAGGGGAATAGCATTTTATAACCAGAACCAAGCTCTGGGAAATACAACCACATCTGTGTTTCATAATGAGATTGAACCTAGATTCTAGTTGTATGGATTTTGTCTACTATGCCAGAAGTATCAGCATACTAACTTGTCAAAAAATAACACTAAGAAAAGGAAAGGAAAAATTCTGGGCAAAGCTAAGCATACTAGCTTCCTGTATTTTCTTGATTATTAAAAGAACCTTCTAAAACACTGAATTTACATTCATCTTCCTTGGTTTGTAATCATTGTGTCCTACTACTACAACTTTAAAAAGCAAACCAAAACACCAATGAAGATGAGTGGCCTATGCTATGCCAAAATATGTGGCTTTGGCATATCGATTATTTTGATCTGACTATGCCAGAAACTGAAAATGCTCTTACCTCCTCCTTTCAACCTAAAAGATGATTGATTATAAAATTTCTGATGATAAAGATGCCCCCCCTGTATGAGAAACTAGGAGTAGACACTGAAATGGACCTGTACAAACAAATCATTCTTATCTACTATTAGATTCCTTCCTATATTTCCTAGTCACTGTTCAAAAATGTAGTGTTCTTAATCTCTGTCTTGTTGCATCTCCTCAATTTATCACTCTTTATGTATAAAGGTATGTGGGATTTTGCTCATGATGACTTCGTCAGGTCTTCATTTTCCTTCTGAAGATTCTGGTGCATACCTAAAAATATTAAATACATATGTATGCCTTTTTTATTTTAACTGATCTTTTTTCATGTATTGGAAAAATATACTTTATTAACATAGCCATATTTTATTTTATTTTATTGAGGCAGCATTGGTTACAACACTATATGATTAAGATTTATATCTCTTCAGATGTCTGTGACCACAACACATCCACCACATTATATGTATGTGATCCAACACATCCATTTAACCTGTCTTAATGTTAGTTTAATTCTTAGGCTCCGACACAGAATTTAAGAGGAAGTTTTTCTTCCCTATATCCAGGAGCACTTGAAGAACATTTATTTAGGAAACTATGACTTAGAGCAATAGATGGAATTAGGCATCCGATTTTATTGGTTATTCACCAGATCATAGCACTTAAGGAATATAACTCAGCACATTATGTCTTCTAAAACATTGACCTGATGCATGTGAAACAAAGATAATAAATTCTGATAATTGCTCTGAATACGGATTATTTGATTCCTTAATTTTGAACATATTTTCAATAGCTTTCAGTCAAGGAAGTCTGATAGAATGAAGCAGGCATGTATTTTGAAATCAAACAGAACTGGGATTGAATCTGCTTTTGCCATGTATTTATTGTTCACCCATAGGCACATTATTTGACTTACCCTATCTTATATAAAATTCTTGAAGCACAGCAGATACTCAAGAAGAATTAACTCTTCTTTTTTCGCCAAAATTACTTGTCATGCATAACAACTTAATCTGGTGCCATGTAATATTCCATTTGATGTATGTAAGATAATTTAGTTAACTACTTTCCTACTTTTAGACATTTAATGTGATTTTGAAAGAAGCTGTATTAGGGACTGAAAAATAATTCAAATTTCCAAGAGTGAAAGTAAAAAATAAGAATAAAACAACAAAAAAATTAAAGACAGAAATAGCTACTTAGTGACAGAATTGGAAGGGTTACCGAGGCGGCTATTTGCCTAGCATGACCTCCATGGCGCTCTGGTCTAAGTCACCCCATCTAGTTAAACACCAGTGGGAGACAAGGATCAAGTCAAAGACTCAGTGCTGATGGAGAGGATCTGGTGGCTTCCTGGAGCTAAGTCCAAAATGACATCCCCAGATACTCTTTCACATGTGTGTACTTCTAAGGAACTGTTGAGTTCTACCAGCTGTTTTAGGAAAATACAGCATTTTAGTTTTTTTTTTTTTTTTCCTCCCAAGGGGTGTGGATTTCCCTTCATCAGCAGTTTTCATAGTATGGTAGAACAGAAGGCTCCAATTGGCAGCCTGGGGGCTAATTATGGCTACAGAGCTATTTTGATTTGATCCAAACAGGGTTAAAACTTAACACAAGATTTAATATACTGCTCATGGATTTCTTGTACCTTCTAAACAACTAGGAGACCTGGTAACACAGAACCTGTATTTTCACTTTCCAAAACAGCCTGGAACTGACTAGTGTCTATGCCTAAGAGTCATAAACGCCATTTTTTACTTTTTTTTTTTAGATTTATTTATTTATGCATACAAGCTGAGGTACAGACCAGAGGCGTGGGGTGGCAAGAGGGTTCACCAGAGACAGAGTGGGGAGCAGAACTGGCAGATTGATGGAAACACACTGCTGAGGGGAGCAGCGGGCAAGGCAGGAGAGGTCTGCTGCGCCATGTGGGAATCTCCCCGGCCGGGCATCGAACTCGCGTCGCTGCTGCCGACAGCTCCGCAGCACAACACCTAACCACTGTGCCACCAGGGAGGCCCCATTTTTTACTTTCATCATCTATTTTCCTGGTCCCCGTGACATCTGATTTTGCAACTCTCTTATGCTGGTTGTCTTTTGTCTTGGTGTCTTTATATCTGCACAAAGATAGAAATATAAATTAGGAACAAGCAACAGGAGCACACTAATTTTTAGTTAGGATAGAAAGTGATTAAATATTTATTACCAGACTTATAGTAAATGTAGGTGTCTTGTGTGATCTTTAAAAGTGCAAAGCGTAGAACAAATACACTGTTGACAAAAGAAAATGATGTGGAGCCACCACTAAGACACTGATTCAGCCCTAAGCCAGAGAAAGTTTGTCCTTCTACAGAGAGAAGGTATGATGGTCCTGGTAGGGGGTGTTTATTTGTCTGCACAACTAAATCAGCCTAAAAGATTTGATGGAATCTTTTCCATATGTAGAACTTCATCTTCTTAATTATTTTATTTTTTAACATTTGGATAAATCTCCACTTAGGCATTCATCTGGAAGAAAACGTAAAGCAAAAAGTTAACTGATATCAATTTACATATGGGAACAAAATTGACATCTTAATGGAAATCAGGAAACAGATGTGGCTTTTTAGTGGGTTTTATTAATGAATTCTAACATTCATGTAATTAAACACTGGATTGACTAGATTTTTACAAATTATTTCATATACGTATCAATATATCAAATCATGTAGGGGATAATATGGTGAACTCCAATGCAGCTAACTTTACAATTTAAAAAGAATCCATTTAAAAAGCAGCTGAAGCCCTCTCCGCACCCTGTTATCTACTTAAGCCCTGACTCCAAGCTAATCACTATCCTACAGTTAGTATTTATCACTTTTAAGAATGACTTTATATTAGCTATAATCACTAATCATATATATTTCTTCTACTATTTTAAAATTTGTGTCAATGGCATCAGACATATTTTTCTGTCTCTTGATTTTTTTCACGCAACTTTTGAGATTCAGTCATGTTAATACTTAAAGTTCTAGTTCATTCACTTTGGCTGCTATGTGGTATTTTACTGCAAGTATGTGTGTGTGTGTGTGTGTGTGTAGTATTTATATAGTATTTTCCATTTTTTTACTTGTACACATATTTTTACATTGAATATTTTTGTACTTAATGTTTAATCACTTATTAAATCTAAGAGGACAGTTGCTGCCAGGCAATGGGATACAAGTATATATCTTTTTTCATATCACTAGATTTTGCCAAATTCTTTTCAATCAGGTATATAGATTTATACTTCTATTGATATTACTAGAATTGTGTTGTTTCAACCTTGACAATATTTAAGAAAAATTATTTAACAAAACTGTGGATCTAAACTGGGATTTCTGTGTTTGATTTAATTAATGTTATTAGTGAAGTTTAGCATATTTGTGTTTATTTTACATTTTTTTCTTGAACTTTTGCTGCAAACACTGTGATTGGATTGTTAATTATAAAAAATAGTTTGAGTTTTAAAAATCAAAATGATATATGTTATGTCAAGAAGCTGGCTATGCACACTGAAATTATCTCAATTTCCTAAGTCATACCTTTTCATGATGATTTTAAAAAATTAAAAATACATCATTGATGCCGTGAGCACATAGTAGTTAGTAGATATTTGTTTAAAATTGTCACTGAATTCTCTTTATATATACTAACACCGGCTTTTAAAACTAGTGTTGGGTTCATTAAAAGATCTTTTGTCCAACTATTGGAAATTTCTGAAGGAAAATAGAAGTTGAGGTTGATTCATGTAGCCATGTTAAGTGCATCCAAAAAGTCACTTGGATTTATTCCTGGTGGTTTACAAATTTTGTCCACATAATGCTTATGCAATTTAATAGTTCATTGGATTATAGATGGAGACAGATCTCTAAGTATTTGACATCTGCTTCTCTGCATCAACCATTATTCTTAATGAGCATTCTTGTATCATAAATCATCTACTTTTGTCAAAGATAAACATTACTTCCTTGTTTTTCCTATATTTCCTTTTAAAAAAAATGTGTAAAACAGAATTTGCTATGACTGATAAAGTCATGTCTCTCAATTGTATTCTGCATTTCAGCAAAGTGACTCAGCTTCAAGAAGCCATAAATCACCTCAAATTCTTTTCCTGATACAATTTTGAATGGCATAGAGTTCCCATTCATCATTGCTGTGTATGTGAAAGATAGCCGAGAGGTAGTTTGGGTAGATATGCAATTACTAGATTTAAGCTGTTTTCTTTGTTTATGGACACTTTTTGAGGAGTGTCTATTAAGATCTACTTGATAATAGGAATTGAGTAAACATATCCTTGATTTTTATGAGTAGCAAGGACAATTGGAAGTCAAATCCAGAGCAAACATAATCAAACACAGACAGAGGGTAAATTGAAAAGATTTTGAAGCTGATGTGAAGGTGTGAGACCATTTTGGAGATAAACCTAAAATATAAAATGCATAGAAATCAAGAATAGTTACAAAGAAAAGAAGCTGCCTAAAGTCACTTTCTGGAACAGGATAAAAGAGCATAAATATAGCTAGCACAATGAAAATATATCTTCAAAAGGCCTGAGGCTCAACGATTAAGAGTCTTAACAATAAGCTGCTTCTAAAATTGACAGGGTCCTTCTGATTTAGTAGAACTTTGTCTACACTCATGGTGACAAAAGAAGATAAAGTGTGAATGACACAGTGATATGAATCACAGTTGGTCTTAGTGCTTGTGAAAACAATGAAAGCTTTCCACAGTGAATTTCTAAAATTAGTCGAGCTATCTGGTCAAAGAAAGAGAGACAAGAAGGACCCCACAGTGGTCCTACTTCATACAGGTTATGTATGCCAAAACGATAATTTCTAGTTAGGAATTTGCCATAATACTTTGAAGCAGCATAACAAGAGAGAAATGTTTAGGATTTACTCAAGACCAGCGTGAGAATATACTTATTCACATTAGTAGGAGTGTTTGATTATGGGAATAGTAGAGCAAATATTGAGATATTATTCTTGTATCTAAACACAGTATATATTTTTAAAACTTCAGTACAGGATCAGGAGAGCTGACCTAGGAGACCCTAAGAAGTTCTACCATCTGCAAGTAATTTTACGAAACATTAAACAGTTCTTTACCCAATCTCCTCTTATAAAATAAAAGCCTTTGTATTTTGTACTTGTCACTATAAATCTATATTTATATGGTTACTGTACATTGTCTAATTCTCTGTTTTTCTTCTAAGAAAAAATAGTGAAAACAATCTCTATATTTCCAGAGTTGGTGAAGGTGAAGGAAAACAGTACCTGAAGAAACTAACCATAGCTTTACTTTTATATGAACTTTCCTTTCTATTTCTGCATTTTACTAAAGTTTGTTATAACACTGCATCATGTTTTAAATGATACAATCAGGTAAAATTTGTGCTTCCATGCAAAGCATGTGTTCTTATAATCTAAGTGCATGTGGGAAATCCACAGAATGCTGCCTGCACTTTTGCCAAGAGTAAAGGACCTGGTTATCTTAATGAGGTCCTATGTAAAGGAATTAGAATCAATGGATTGGAGGTTCCAGTAGGGCTGAAGCTTGCTAGAATCAGGACAATAGAAGAAATTAGGTAGATGTAATAAGAAATTAGAGTGCTTGAAATTGAATTGATGGAGGGCTTGAAGTTAGTTCTTACTTATGAGAAAGCATAGATATGAGTTTGGGGGTGTCTGGAATTGTGTGGAGGCCAAGCTGTGACTTTCCAGGATATTGTAAATGAAGGTAAATGATCTAAGAATCCAGGATATTGGAATGTAGGTATTGAAGGCTCCAAAATGCATATAGTATGTGAAGAGTCTGAAAGAGTAGCTAAAATCACCCAGAAATGGGGGGAATAACATGTGAGGTGGTGGGTAGTATAGTTTGATGACATAAGATACAAAGCTGGGATTTTAACAGCAGAATGGGAGGAGAAAGTTGTGGAGGGGCTTGAGGAGCAAGGATGATATTCAGCCCACTTCTAGAAAGGGCCTGGAGATAGAGCAGCTGTCACTGCAGAGGAATCCAAGAGACTTCTCAGTTCACAATCAGGTTTCTATTAGAGCAAGAAGATGAGAATCCTTCAGAAGAATTTGAGGATGTAAGAATTTTATTGATTAAAATTAAAATTTAGTCATCAGTCATTGGAAGGATTTTACAGACTAGAAAATTAGGGAGGGTGTATAAAGCCATATGTGGATTTGATTCTGAGGGTTGAAGGCTGAGTTGGATCCCTAGGTTTCCTCAGGTGACTAATATTATAGGAATGGGGAACGTAAATCAATTTTTCTGTTTGTCTCAAAGTAGATAGTGGGAGTCTGGGAATAAAGGAAGGAAAACCAGGTTGGAGGAGGCAGGGTCTTGCCAGAAGCCTGCAGAGTTCTGTGGTTCCCTTTTTATTTCCCCTAGTGGAGACCTGAAGGCTGGAGAGGTTAGTCTTACCAGAAATTAGAGCAATGGAAACAGGATGCTCCGATCCCCACATGCCTGTCACTGTCAGCTGCACCGCTGTTTATCTCTAGCATTCCTGCTTAGCAGGAGCCTTCCAAAAATGATTAATAACATTTAAAAACATTATTTGGAGGCAAGTTTGCATGGCAAAAGCTATGTTGAAAAAGTTACCAGCTTATAATAAAGCCAGGTGTATACTATAAAAAATAACCGTGCTTTGCCTACTACATATAGATACTTGAAAATCGCACTTCTTAGAAAATTAGATTTATATGTGCTGTGGTGTTAGGGGTTGCAATCACTGTTGTAGTCCATATTGATTCTTGTTTGTGGTGACTCTAGTCAAAACTCAAGTTTACCTTAGATGGGCTTACTTGACAAAGAGAAAGGATTCAGTTTCCTTGAATTACTGTGAACGTATATACATAAGCTATTACAACATACAATAAGTCTAAGTGAGTATTCGTTTGGGGTATGTAAACCTACTTAGGTACACTAGTTTAAATGTTATTTAGAATTTCTAGTATATTGTTCCTCTACTTGGCTTTCCCCATATAATTTTTGAAATTATACTGTCAATTCATTCCCAGCTAGCTGGGACACAGAGTACAGACATGACCTGTCTCTCACACATTTCTCTCTTATCCTGAGTAGCCTATGCTCCCTGCAGTTTGTTAGTTTCTCCTGGTGAAGCTCTCCATCCCCCATGTAGAAAGTGGGCTTGGCCTGGCTGCATTTACAAGAAGGTTCATTTTAAAGGAAGATGGCCTTTTGCAAGGTACAAATAACTGCCCTAGGTGAAAAATTGATTTAGAAGGGTCAAGCCTTCCCTCTGTGAAATGCTTTAAATGCTTCCATTCTCCAACAAAACAAACAGAGACCCAGGGTAGAGAATATTAAACAAGCATCTCATAGACAATATGAACAGAACATTTTTCATTTATTAATTATAGCTAACTAATCTGTTTTAGAAGACAAATTTTGATAAGAAATATATGCAACAAGGTTCTTAAAATTATCAAAATTAAAAAGCACAAATAGAAAAAAAATGACCAATACTAATCACACAGGTTAATAGGTTGCAATGCTAAATATTAAACTTATAGTTGAGCTTTCTTAAAATTAAAGCAAAAATGGATAAATTATAAACTTCTTATCTAGTTGGTGATAAAGATAATGATAATTTTGAGGTACCTCGTGCGTCACATTTTTTCTAATGTAAACCTTACAACTATCCCATGACATTACTTTACCATACCTATTTTACAAGGAGGAAATGAAATCCTTAAAAGGAAATGCCTTTACCAAGGTCCGTTAGCTGGAAATCATGAAATTACTTTGTTAATAGGTGAACCCTGCCTTTGTTCATTCTGAAATCCAGAAGACTGCTAGTAAGTTTTAACTTAGTGACCATGTCTCTGTATATCCTCCTTTGGCTTCTAAGCCTGGGAAGCAAAATGAAAATGAAGATTCTGTTCCAGAATCTGTTACTGCAGTCTGTAGGTCATTGTTTGCTTCTCCATGACAGCACAGGTTGAAACCTCAGCAGTTTCCACTTGCTAGAATATCAGGAAAGGAAATATGAAGCAGTGTTCTGAATATGAGTTTCTTTTTCATAGTGATTTCTATCCCCCAATGATAAAATTAATTTAATGTACATTTTGTTATTTACTCTGCCTATTTGTTTCCTGGGGATATGCTAAGAAAATCTGCACACTGGGTGTCAAAAAACAGAATTTATTTTTTATAGTTCTGGAGGCTAGATATCCCAAACTGAGGTACTCAAGGTCGCACTTCCTCCAGGGACTCTAGCAGAGAATATGTTTATCATCTTTTCCAGCTTCTGGTGGCTGTTAGTGTTGATTTGTCAGGTGGCTGAATCACTCTAATCTCTGCCTCTCTGAACATATCAGCTCTTTTTCCATGTCTCTGCGAATGATCTCCCTGTGATGTTCATTTATAAAATCACTTGTAAAGGCATTTAGGGTCCACCAGGATAACTCAGGAAAAACTCCTCCTCTCAAGACTTTTAACTTCATTTTTTTCCCATAAAATGATGCTTGCTCTTTTGCCATGTAAGATAATATTTATAGGTTCATGGACCAGGAAGTGAATCTGTCTTTGCAGGATCATTTTTTATCTTACCACAGCTTTCCCTCTGCCTACCACCCCCAAAGAGTGACATCTGCCTCACATGCAAATTACAGTAACTTATTCCAACATCTTCAAAAGTCTCAACTCATTTCTAGAGTCTAAAACCCATTCAAGTCTAAATCCCTTGTAAATATCATCAGGTCAAAATTCTGAATCTCATCATCTGAATCATCTAATTTGGGTATGGGAAAGTGTGTTTTATTCATCCTGAAGCAAAACTTCTCTCCCTCTGTATATGCATGAAACTAGAAAAAATAGCCAAACAATGTATAAAACAAAATGCAGTGCTGGAACAGGTGTATGATAACAGGTATAGACTTACTCCAAAAGGGAGAAAATGGAAGAATAATGGGGATACCAGTGCCAAGAAGGTTCAAATCCTGAGGGAGAAAATTTATCATGTGTTAAGGACTGAGAATAGTCCTCTGTGACTCACAACCTAAGTCCTATTTGCCCGGGACTCCACCCTTGGAATCATTCTTTATTCATGAAGGGTAGCAGATATTTTCAGTCAAATAGTCTTATCAGCCTGTTTCCTATTTGTAGGATTCTGGGAGTCCAAAAGTCTTTTTTCATGTTTCCTTATCTCGATCTCTTTTTTAGTCCAAGATGACAGAGCTTCTTCTTATATGACATTCTCTAAAAATGTATAGGTCTCCTGTGTGTGTCACAGGTATTTGCACCATTTAAAAATAGGACCCTCTATAGGTCTTTCCTATATAATCTCATTTTGATTTCTGGCTTCCTTGATATGATGGAGTGAATCTGCTAGTCATGCACTTAAACTCTTCAACTAAAGGTTGTCAAACTATATTTTTAGCCTGCTCTCCAGAGCATGCTTTCCTAACATGTTTCCTAACAAAATTCTCCTAATTTTGACATTATTTTGGATAGACTAAGTATTTTTCAAATAATCAAGTGCTGGTTTCTTTTAGTATAACAGTTCTTTCATTAATTTATATCTTTTCTATTGCATTTTACTTTAAACAGCTAGAAGAAACAGGTCATCCTTCAATATTTTTCTTGAATATACAAATTTATCACTTATTAATTCTGCTTTCCATACAACTATATAATATTGTTCAGTCAAATTTTCAGAAGCTAGGCAACAAAGATCACCTTTTCTCCTATTTTCAACTACATACTTATTTCCTTCTGAATCCTTCCTAGTAGTGCTTTTAACATTCGTATTTCAACCAACATTCTGCTCATGGCAAAGTCTGTATTCTTTAATAGAAGCTTTCTCTACTGTGCTCCTCAATTCTTTCTGAACCCTCATCTTCAGTGCCTTTACTACCCATGTAACTACCAATAGTGTGTTTTATGCTATTTAGAATTTTTCTGTCATGCATTTCGTAATCTTCCAATCCTTTATATGTTATCCAATTCCAAAATCACTTTTAAATTTTCAAGTGTCATTACTACATGCTGGTACCAAAATCTGTATTAGTTTCCTGGAGTTACTGGTACAACTGACCACAAACTGTAGTGACTAAAATATAAAATATAGGGTTTATTCTTTCACTGTTGTGAAGACTGGAAATTCAAAAGTCAAGATGTTGGTAGGAGCACATTCCCCTTGTGACTCTAGGCAATAATCCATGTTTTTACTCTCCCAGCTTCTAGTGTCTGTTGGCATTCTTTGACTGGTGGACACATCATTTCACTCTCTGCCTCTGTGGGCCTTTCCTCTCCTTTTGTTTCATGTGTCTGTGTCTAGTTTTCCTCTGCCTCTCTCTTAAGAACATCATGTGCTATTTAGGGTCCACCTGGATATAATCCTGGGCAAGGGCATCTTTACCATTCCTTAAGTTAATCCTGTCACTTACCAAAGATCTTTAGACTCATTTTTTTTTTCATATAAAGTCATATTCACAGGTTAGGGGGTAAGAGGCCCATGTATCTTGGGAGGGTTCATATTTTCAGTCTAGCATACCCTGTAAAATAATTACACTTCAGGGGCCAAAGGTTTTGTAATACTATGCCATCAGAGGTCAACTCAATCCACCTGGACCAGTTCACATTCCCACCAGTAGTGTAGAAGAGTTCCTTTTTCTCCACATCCTTTCCAGCATTTGTTGTTGCCTGTATTTTACTTAAAAAAGAGCATTTTTATTTTATTTTATTTATTTATTTTTTTATTTGGGAAAAATTTTTTTTAATATATATTTTTATTGTTATTTATGTCTTTTACATTTTGTATTCCCCTTGGGTAGCCCACCACCAATTCATCCATGATCCATCTCCATGGTCCCTTGTGTTCTTTTCTGTTCCATTTTGTGCCCTTTTCCTTCCCTC